>JANVFT010000166.1:0-40510 GCA_028011325.1 Lentinula lateritia | reverse complement strand
TGGCACGTGTCTATCGTGACAAAGTATTCCCAGTCCATGGAATGCCCCGAAAGATCATCCACGATCGCGGCCCTCAGTACCACGCCCGCTTCATGAAGGAACTGTACAAGTTACTGGGAATCGAAAGCAACTATACAACTGCATACCATCCTCAGACTAACGGCCAGACGGAACGGATAAATCAAGAAATCGAACATTACATCCGCCTTTTTGTGAATCATCATCAGAGCAATTGGCACGAGTGGCTTCCTATGATGGAGTTTGCGTACAATGATCGAGTACATTCCGCTACAAAAGTTTCACCCTTCTACGCAGACAACGGCAGACACCCATACAAAGGAACCACGCCGAAGATGACGTCACAAAACCCAACCGCCCAGGAGTTTGCTGATAGTATGAAACGGATCAGGGAAGAAGTAGGGTCGGCACTGAAAAAAGCCGCTGAGGACATGAAGCGCCAATATGACAAACACCGGAACGAGGCGATAGAATATAATGCTGGTGATAAAGTTTGGCTTGAAGGAACTAACATAACGACAGATCGTCCAATGAAGAAACTCGGTGACAAACGATTTGGACCGTTTAAAGTTCTTGAAAAGATCGGACCTGGCTCATACAAACTCGACATCCCTCGTACATGGAAAAGAATCCATAACGTCTTCAACGAAACGCACCTATCCCCGTACCATGAACCCCAGTTCCCAACACAACCCCGAAATACCGAACCACCGCCGGAAGTAGTAGGAGAAGAGGAAGAATACGAGGTAGAAGAGGTAGTCGACTCACGCAAGTATCGGAATGGCATCCAGTACAAGGTAAAATGGGAAGGTTATGGACCACATGAAATGACGTGGGAACCTGCAGCTAATATGACGAATGCCAAAGAAGCTGTTCAGGACTTCCACAAGAAGTATCCTAACAAGCCCAGGCCTCGAGTCCTTAAACGGATCGAGATTCCGATTGCTCAGTTTCCCACTGAATTGTTCCGACCAGTCCCTACATCCAACATAGAACCAATCCCAAGTGACATGCCATCTGAAGCACTTGTCAACCGACTTGCGCGTCATGGAATTCGCGCCTTAAGAGGGGGGTAATGTTACGATCACTTCTTTTTCATCTTATCTTTTCCTTATCTTGTCTTATCTTTTATCTTTTGTCTTATCTTCTATCTCCCTTATCCTATATCTTGTCTTATCTTGTCACCTGACCTATTATTTATGCTTACTGATACAACATGCGCTTTTCATTTACTTATATTAAACACAGCAGTCTCACAACACATATACAGCATGACGATCGAGCTTTCATTACTTACACATTGCTTTACTTGCCCAACCTGCCAGTAGTCCCATGGGAGGTTTTGCCTACTCCCCTACCTGGGGAACGAGAGGACCTCCTCCTGGACCGGTACCGCAGCTAGACATGGAGAGCTTCAAACGTGGGTGGAAGAGTCAGCGGCCAAGTAGCTGCTATGGAAAGGATACAAGGGGAGAATATGAATCCTCTTACGGTACGACAACAGGAGAAACTTCCGGAGAGGAGGGTATCACCTGCAGTTTCTGAACAATCTCGGATGTCGTCCAGGAGGCGACCGACTCCTCCCGTACAGTCTCCTAAACCTCCTCCTTTGGGATGAGGAAGCTCACTCTCAGGCCTTTTGAAGAGTCCAGCTATGAATCTTCCTAGCTGGGAGCGTACTCACGCACTCCATCATAGTAGGACCACCTTCCCAGTGCAACCATTGTCAGAGATGATGTTGCGACTGGAAGGCGTCATTAGAATCCAGGAGTGCCTCCCGGAGGACGTAGCTATGGTCTTACGGCAGGTATTGGGGTCGATGGGGATCGAAACATTGGGAGAGGGTCTCGAATTTTCAGACCTACGGGTACAGTTCCTAACGGTGGGAACTCAACTGGAAATAGACCTCCCAGAGAAAGCACAACAGTGGCTGATGACCCCGGCAAACCAATCGGACTTCCTCTGGTTGTACAACGTCCTACTGGACCCAGAGCGGATGTTAGAATTGTTAGAGGCAGAGGCACGTTACGGGCAATCGTTCCGAGCTCAAGGGGAATACTTCCCCTCCTCCCTCATACCCATGGAAGGGAGAAGGAATTCTGTGGTGAAGGGGGGCTACGTATATGGTATCGAGCATCTAACTACAGATTAGGAGCCGTACGATTTGAACCTCCCCCTTTGAGGGTCAATATCCCGAACTACCAGGCGATCCAAATACTTCGGAATGCAAACCTAGCCGCAACAGCTGCAAAAATTGATGAAGAAAGCAACGAGGAGGTCAATGCAATCACTGCAAAAAATCGTAGATGCAGAAGATACACCACAGCTCACCTCCTGGCCCCAGTGGAGTCAATGCCTGATCAGGATAGTCCTGTCCGGGTCCGTAGCGGACAGACGGTGTACACATACACGCCCATGAGGCACATGCACCAGCTTCTGGTGAGAAGTGAGGAGTCGGAAGCAATGTTGTGTTCGCAGGAGACCCGACACCGGACGTTACTAGCGGAATCAGACACTCTGATGCTGTTGGAGGAATTTTCTGGATTGAATCTGGTGTCACAAAGCGGCAGCGGCGGAGTGACTAAGCGGAGCAGGGAGGCGGAGTGACTTTAAGCAGAGCGATAATGCGGAGCGACTAAGCGGAGCAGAGACAGACTGGTCCCAAGATAATGACAGAGTTATATTAGTATTGTAGTTGTGGGTACTAGTAAGTAAGCACGTACCTGGTCCCAAGATAATGACAGAGAGGTCAAGATAAGGGACCAGGTAGTGGGGGGCTGGCTTTATATACGCAATCCGGTCTGCGGGAACTGACGATGTAATACTGTACAGTTTGAGAATAAAGAAGGTGGCAGAAGCCGGTAGAAGGAGAAGGGTAGCTGATGGATCAGTAATCGATGAAGGGGGTCAGGTGGATCAGTAATCGATGAGGGTTCGACAATGGTGGGACGTGAAAGTGATGGAGTGATGTATCGTACAAATAAGGGCGTAGAGACGGTGAGAAAAGGAAAATGATAGGGGCAGCGTACTTCATGACATTACCCCCCTCCTTATGACCATTGCCCTCGATGGTCAAGCTTTAGCTGCTGAGGGATGTTTCTTGTGGAATGCTCGAACAATCTTTGGCGCGCGGCTAAGGTTGGGTGCTGGTTCCCATGAGTTATGTCCTGCATCGTAACCCTTCCACTTAACCAGGTATTCCAACCTCTTCCACCGAACCCGACTGTCCAAGATCTCCTCAACTTCGTACTCCGGCTCATCTTCATCTTCTAGATATACCGGCTCCGGTGGTGTTGGTATTTGTCCATTGATAGTGTTCCCTTTCCAGGGATAGAGTTTGTCAACATGAAAGACAGGGTGAATGCGGTCAAGGGAGATGGGGAGGTCAAGGCGGTAGTCCAGTGGTCCGATTTTCTCCAGGATGCGGTAAGGGCCGAGTTGTCGATCTCCTAACTTTTCACTGGATAGTTGGAGGTTGATGTCCTCCGCACTGAGCCAAACAAAATTTCCGACTTTGAACTGGTGAGCCTTCCGTTTTCCTCGTTCATATCCTTCTTTCTGTTGCTTCTTCCCTAAGTGCAAGGCGGCCCCTGCATCTTGTCGGGCTTCTCGGAGTATCTGTATGCGGTCATCCACCGCCGGGATCCCGCTGCGCTGTCCAACTGGAATGTTAAACAAGGGGAGGTATCCGTAGGTAAGCTCGAATGGGGACATGCCAAGTGCAGAATGGGTTCGCGAGTTGATTACGAACTCCGCCATGGGGAGATGTTCTGCCCAGTCATCCTGCCGACGACCTACATAGAGTCGAATGTACTTTTCCACTTCTTGGTTGGCGCGTTCGGTTTGACCGTTGGACTGAGGACGGTAGCCGGATGTAAGGTCTGATTTTATTCCCAGTCTAGCGAGTAGAGATCGCATGAGTTTGGCTGCAAACTGAGGCCCGCGGTCAGACTTGAAGTGGAGAGGGAGCCCGTGGAGACGGAAGATTTCCCTGTAGTAGATGTCAGCAACGCCTTCCGCAGTGATGGAGCTAGTGCATGGGAGGGCATGAATTTGTTTCCCATAGAGATCTGTGCAAACGAGGACTGCGTCGTATCCTTGGGAGTTAGGCAATTGCGTTATCAGGTCCACTCCTACCTCTTCCCATAGACCGGAAGGTACGTCTAATGGCTGCGTCACAGCTCGTGGGTGTCGTTGAATCTTTTTGCGTGCGCACGTCTCACATCCCTCTACGTACTTCTCCACAAAGGATCGCAGTGTTGGCCACCAGAAGTGGGTGCTAACTAGATCAAGTGTTCCATGGAGTCCAGGGTGTCCAGCCGTGGGATGGTCATGGCATTGACGCAGTACTTCCGTGCGTAAATCATCGTCCGGGGGTATGTATACTCGTCCTCGGTAATAGACCAGGCCGTTGTCCTCCTCCCATTCGGCGATCCCGTTAGCCAAGCGCTGTAGTCCATGCTCTTTGACTGTTTTGAGACCTTCCAGTACCTGTGCTTCCCGTTGTGAGGCTTTTCGGATGCGATCCTCTAAGGGGTTCCGTAGGATAGAGGCTGCAATTTTGGTGAAGTGGTTGGGCTTAAGGACCGTCTGCTGTCGATTATCCTCATTGTCTAGTACCTGGTGGGCTGCCATACGAGAGAGAGCATCTGCCTGAGTGTTTGTTCTACCGGGGCGGTGGATCATGTGGAAGTCAAACTGTGAGAGGTATAGAGCCCAGCGAGCTTGTCTACGGGTGAGGTCTTGAGCTGTGCGCCAAAACTCGAGGTTGGAATGGTCAGTGATGATGTCAAATGGCTGGGGTAGTCCCTCTAGGAAGTTCCTCCAGTCCTTCAACGCTTCTATGATGGCTAACATTTCCCGGTCATAGATCTCGTAGTTCCGTTCCGCTGGTTGCATTGAGGCTGATCTGAAAGCGACGGGATGCCACTGGCCATCCTCTTGCTGCTGCATGAGGGCGCCGCCGGTGGCAAAGCCTGATGCGTCTACCTCAATTCGGGTCGGTCTGTCCGGAGTCCACAGGGCTAAGATGGGTGCGGAGATGAAGGCTTCTCTGAGGGTATCGAATGCTTTCTGCTGGGTGTCCATCCAGGTAAAGGATATGTCTTTCCGAGTGAGGTCATTCAGGGGCCTGGCTATCCTTGCAAAGTTCCGGATGAAGCGCCGATAGAAGTTAGCAAATCCGAGGAACCCTCGTAGCTCTCGAAGGTTAGTGGGGGCTGGCCAGTCGCGAACTGCAGCTACCTTTACCGGGTCCATTCTCACCTCCCCTTCCGATATAATAAGGCCTAGGTATTCAATCTGCTGCTGTTCAAATTCGCACTTCTCCGGTCGTAGGTACAGGTCATGTTTCTCGAGCCGGGTTAGTACTTCCCGTACCACTTGTCGGTGCTCCTGCTAAAGATGAGGATATCGTCCAGGTAAACCGCTACCTTTCCAGCTGCTATAAGGTCTGCAAATATCGCATTCATGAGTGCTTGGAACGTTGCAGGGGAGTTGGTGAGACCAAAGAACATAACCTTAGGCTCAAACAGCCCTCGTGTGGTTGCAAAAGCTCCTTTCCATTCGTGACCTTCCTTAATTCGAACGTTGTTATACCCCCAGCGGACGTCAAACTTGGTGAAATATCGGGCCCCTTGAAGTCGACTGATAATATCAGCAACCAGGGGGAGGGGGTAGCGGTTCTTCACAGTGTATTCGTTCAGTTTCCGGTAGTCCTGTACGAAGCGGAGTTTCCCATCCTTCTTCTTAACAAAGAAGACTGGGGACGAGATGGGTGATTTAGAGGGAACAATGTAGCCTTTCCGCAGATTTTCTTCCAGGAAGCAATCCAGCTCCTCCTGCTCGTTTAGGGACATGGGGTAGATCTTGGTGCGCATGGTTGCCGGTGCTCCAGGTAAGAGATCGATTGTATGGTCCCAGGGTTGATGAGCCGGTAGTCGTTCGGAGGCAGATTCTGAAAAGACCTTCTTGAATTCACGGTATTGCTCAGGGACCATTTCTGCGAAGGTTTTAACAGGTTTGTCTCGGTTGGCTTCCTCTGCTAGCTGCTGGGAGTAAGTGAATCCCGCCGCACACCAGACTTCCTCGCTCTGTTCCTCTAGGATTCCTGCTTTAACCCATGCCCGACGGGTTTTGTGATTGGCTCGGATTCGGTGTATCGGAGATTCCTTCACCATAGCTGGTTCACTGTCTTCCCGGGTCGCTTCCAGTGACGCCTCAAAATGAGGGGATTCTGGGTTTGGGAGTTCAGGGATTGGGTTCTCTGTGTTAGCAGCGGCTAGGTGCCGGTATGAAGTCTCCTCGTCTTGGACTTCTTCTATAGTTACTTGAGGGGGTTTTACTGAAAGTCGTCCTTTTTCCCAGTCGATCTCGGGGTTTACCTTCCGTAGCCAGGGGAGTCCCAGGATGATATCCTCTCCGCCTAGATTGGTGATCAGGAAGTCCATCCACCGTTCCTGATTATCTACTGTGAGTGCTAGGCGTGCGAAGTGGGTGATTCTTCCAGCTCGGTTAGGGGTGCCATCAATATTGAACACGTCAATTGGCTTCTGGAGTGGAACACATCTTACACGGTTCCGGGTGGCAAAGTCTTGGTTTAGAAACAGGGCGGTAGCTCCACAGTCTACCATGGCTGCAGTTGTTATACTATGGTTCCTTCCTCTTAGTCTCGCATGAATTCGAAAATGTGGGGAGCTGGAATTTAATTCCCGGATCGACGATATTGTACATGATGGGAGCGAGTCATACGAAGAGGTAGCGAACATAGTAAACTGATTACGGGGTACTCTCGGTGCAGCCGAGGCGGGTACCCTCTTTAAAAACCCTGTTGAAAGCCAGAGGACGAGGAGGACATAGCATTAGCTCGATCAAGTAATTCCCTTATTTGACCAATCTGGTTGGAGAAGTCCTGGTTAGGGGGGCTCGGAGTAGCAGGTACAGTAGCCAGTACGGGAGTTGGGGTCGAGGCGGCAATCTGGACAGATTCATTTGGGAACAGGGAGAAAGGCGCGGGTCCCGTAGCTGATATCTGCTGGCGCCGAGGTTGCTGGCGTCGGCCTCGGTCTCGTCCAAGTCCCATGAACTTGTCTTGGCAGACTGCTTCCAGATGTCCTCGACGTCCACAGTAGCGGCAGGTAGTTTCTCGGTGGGGGCAGTTTTGCTTGACATGACCTTGAGTACCACAGCCGAAGCATCGTCCCCGCATGCGGGCCAGGAAAGCTTCCCTCGTATTCCCATTACTGGTGTGGGTGGCATCGATATCCATGGCATGGGGGTCGGCAGGGGTCACATAGGAGCGGGTAGGTCCAGCGCTTCGACCAGTCAGGGTGGGGTCATGCAAGTAGACATCCACTGATACAGCTCGTGTGATGGCCTCCTTGAGGGTTTGAGCAGCTCCTTGACCAATGTTTACCGTGATCAGATTCTGTCGTATCTCCGGAAGTAGGGCATAGTAGAAGCGTTCCTTTAAGTCAATGTCAGACATCTCAGTCCGACTCCCAATGTCCTGGAATTTCTGAGCAAACTCTGCTACCGTCTGCCCTTTACCCTGCTTCAGGGATTGGATCGCGTTACGGGCTTCCATACCTGGGTCTATCGATTCAAACCGCTGGCGGAATTCTGTGAGAAACTTCTGCCAATCGCCTTCAAAAGGGGGATTCTCCGCATCGAAATTCAACAAATGGGGAGTTGCCCAGTCTCCAGCACCTTCTGTGAAGAAGCCTAAAGCCGATTTAATAAGCTTTGCCTGACTGTTGGAAAGATCAGGCTGTTCTGATGCCCAGTTCTGGAACTGAGCTCTAAAACGTCGTGCTTCGTTACTGTCTTTACCCTTGAATACCTCGGGTTTGTTCATGCTAGACTTGGAGGATGAGCGTTCCTCCATGGCTGTAGCAAGACCGGCTACTTGTTTAATGAGCTGAGTCATGAGATCTTCTGCAGAGGCGGGTGGGGCTGGTGTGACAGGCGGAATGGGAGTCGACATGATAGGAGTAGGCAATCGGGGTTGGGGAATGGGCAGGAAGGTTATATTGCTCACAGTAATCGGCTCTTGGATTGAGTTGGGAAGGGCGTTGGGGCAAGGTTGAGACTGGCAATCGCGCCAATTTTCGTTGTTGTTGTGGGCGTGGTGCTGATCTCTGGTGTCAAGTGCGTGTTGGAGAGCAGAGCAGTCTATAAGGGCAGCGGGTGTTTCAGAATCGGGCGGGACTGGGGAAGACCTGGTGTCTATGGATCCTGCAAGGACAACCTTATCGGTAGGCTGTCAGTGCAGTAATGGATCTTGACCTAATGTCACAAAGCGGCAGCGGCGGAGTGACTAAGCGGAGCAGGGAGGCGGAGTGACTTTAAGCAGAGCGATAATGCGGAGCGACTAAGCGGAGCAGAGACAGACTGGTCCCAAGATAATGACAGAGTTATATTAGTATTGTAGTTGTGGGTACTAGTAAGTAAGCACGTACCTGGTCCCAAGATAATGACAGAGAGGTCAAGATAAGGGACCAGGTAGTGGGGGGCTGGCTTTATATACGCAATCCGGTCTGCGGGAACTGACGATGTAATACTGTACAGTTTGAGAATAAAGAAGGTGGCAGAAGCCGGTAGAAGGAGAAGGGTAGCTGATGGATCAGTAATCGATGAAGGGGGTCAGGTGGATCAGTAATCGATGAGGGTTCGACAATGGTGGGACGTGAAAGTGATGGAGTGATGTACCATACAAATAAGGGCGTAGAGACGGTGAGAAAAGGAAAATGATAGGGGCAGCGTACTTCATGACAAGTGGGACAGTAGTGAAGTTATTAACAACACCGCCGTTAGTCCCCGGAGATCAGGAGTATAGAAGGGAGGAGCTAAGTAGCAGCCAAGTCGGAGCGGCGGTATCGCCGGTGACGAGGAGTGAACCAAAGAATGTATAAGTCCTAAGGTAGAGTAGAATGTACTTCAAGGCAGTGAGCCTGAAGACTTAGAGGAGCAAAGAGTTAAGGAGGGAATCTAAGTCGATAATTAAACTGAGGAACTACAGTAGCGTACAAGCAGTATTTATATCTACAGAGCGGCGCAACGGTGCGGAGCGCCAGACTAACTACTAGAAGTTATACGTGTAGTCCTGCAGGGTAAAGTAAAAGACAATAAGGAGGGACTAGAATGAAAGGGTATGTGTAGCGAGAAAGAACAATAAGGAGAGATTACAATAAAAGACAGATCTTCGGAATACCGAGCGGTGAGATGGGGGCCCGAGGCATGGACTTGACAGTATCCCCCTCTTAGGCTTGAGCCCTCGAAAGCCATTAATACCGGGAGTTGATTAGTCACCAAGGAAAAATTTTAAAGGCCGTCAGCATCGGGAATTTGGCCTATCAGTCAGCAGGAAAAATTTTCGAAAGCTGTTGGTACCGGGAATTGTCGTTAGTCATCAATGAAAATTTTCGGTTCACCGTAAACCAAACACAATTCGAAGGAAAATTTTCGCTGGTCCGTGGGCCGTTTTGTCCCTATAAAAGGCCCAGGGTTTTGCCGTCGAGGGCCTAACTTTCCAAAATCCCCTAAGTCCACCAAAATGTCGACAAGCCGAACAACTACTACTACCATCTCTCAGCCCAGAGCCAGCACTTCGGCCCATCCTGCCGATTCACCGGTGCCCGACGTCCCCACCGATGAGGATGAAGATAGTATCATAAGGGAGGCTTTGGCTAGGGTTGAGAGGGTGAAGGCGCGGAAGGCGGAGGAAGCTCGAAGACGAGCTGAAGAAGAAGAAGCTACTAGAAGAGCGGCAGAAGAGAGCAGCGGCCGCCCGACACCAAGCGGCACAAGATGCTCGCGATCGGGCCATTCGTGCGCAGGAGGAAGAGGAAGAGGTTATCAAATGGCAAAAAAGATTGGCGGAGGCTGCAACCTCCAGGAGTCGGAGGGGCACCTCTACTGGGGGAACTTCCATTTCGCCGAGGAGGCCGGTAGTGGAGGTTACCAAGATGAAGAGCAAGGGCAAGGGTAAAGCCAGCGCCCAGGTACGCCCTTCTTTTCTTTCCATGAAATCACTTAATAACTTATTTCTTCCCAGCCCGTTGGTGGAGACCCCGACGATGGCGACGATGATGATGATGACGAAGACCAGGAGCCTTGCAAACGATGCAAGGTGAAGAAAATCCCTTGCCTGGAGCAGGCTGGCAAGTGGAGCAGTGTGATATGTAAGCCCTGCCATGATGCTAAGGTCAGGTGCTCGTACTCGGGTCGCCCATACGTGATGAAGAAGGAAGGGGCTACAAGTCTGAGCGGCAAACGGCTGGCCGTCCTCGAGAGCCAGATGGCCCAACTCCTTGCCGACAATCGGGCCTTACGAGAGGCCAACTCCAAATCTCATCAATACCTCCGTCAGTTGCTGAGAAGGCAGGAGGACGATCACGCCCGGCTTATATCTATGGACACAAGAATGGGCTTGATGGGTATGGGGGAAGGACCGGCGATGGCGGGACCATCGAGGAGAACTACCGAGTGGCGGCGACCGCTGAAGCGGCGGAGGGTTGTGGAGGAAAGTGACGAAGAGGAAGAAGAGGAGAAGGGAGTGGAGGAAGATGGAGAACGAGAAGTAGAGGAAGAAGGAGGAGGAATGGAGGTAGAGGGAGAAGGAGAGGAAGAGGCACCGGCGAAGACGGTGGCTTCGGAGAAAGGGAAGGAGAAGGAAGTAGTAAAGTAGTACCACTACAGACATTAAACATCGGACCTTCGGCTTTTCTTGTAAACTTCTTGTAGCCTTCTGCCCTGCCTTAAAATTGTCATTGCGTTTAAATCGGGAAGCAAATGGGCCGCGAAGCGGCGTAAGAAATAATTAGTTTGAAGTATAAGTACTTTAAGTGTGATTGAAGAATAAGTGGAACGGTAGCTAAAGAAACCAAAATAAGCAATTAAGAAAGAGAGATAAACACTCAATTTGCTATCATCGTGTTTATCCTCTAAACACACGAAGTAAACTTCGGCGGAGCATGGCGGAAATGGGGAAAAAGGAAGAAAATGTTTTTTGTGATCAAGGTCCAGGCTTGTGAGGGTATCGAGCGTGGAATGCCGGTACAAGTTCATCATCATGTAACTCATCAGCAGCAACCCAGGAAAATTCATTGTCGGTACCTTTGTAACCGGCCCACCAAATGTAATAACGTAGAGGACAACACTTATACCTTCTATCCAGCTTGGAGTCCAGGATTTTGGCAACGTTGTACTCCTCTTCACTGTCAACTTCAATTGGAGGTGGAGGTGATTGAGTTCGATTTGGGAATGGATTCGGCGTAACCGGCTCCAACTGTGAGACGTGGAAAACCGGGTGAATACGGTGAAGATAATCCGGGAGCTTGAGTTCATAAGACAAAGTACCAGGTCAACTGATGACCTTGAAAGGACCAAGATATTTTTCAGAGAATTTTTCAGTAGGACGAGTAGAGCGGATGTGCTTAGCAAGAACAAAAACTTCGGAGCCGATCGGGAACTCTGGATGCGAGATTCTTTTCCTGTCAGCTTGTTCCTTGTAACGAGATTGAGATAGAAGGATTTCCTCTCAAAGGAAAGCGTGGAGTTCATCAAGATTGACGACGAAGTCTCTAGCTAGATCAGACTTCATGTCGACCTCAGGCTGAACGGTGATGTTTGGGTGGTATCCTTTGTTAGCGAAGAATGGAGTAATACCAGTGGAAGCATTGGGAGCGTTGTTATAGGTGAACTCGGAGATCGGGAGTAAAGGCGACCAGTCATCTTGTTGGTAGGAACAATAGATCCTGATGTACTGCTCGAGAGTCTGGTTGACACGCTCGGTCTGCCCATCGGCTTCCGGATGATATCCAGAGGTATAATGAAGTTCTATGGAGAGCGCTTTACCGAGGGCCCGGAAAAACGCCGAAACAAATTCGGAACCACGATCAGAAGTGACATGATTAGGGACACCATGTTTAGAGAAGACATGAATAACAAAAAGCTCAGCTAGTTGTTCGGAAGTAATGGTGTCATGAGTTGGAATAAATATAGCTTGCTTGGAAGATTGATCCACAACAACGAGAATAGCTGTATAACCATTCGACATTGGCAGTTGCTCAATGAAGTCCATGGAGATGGAATCCCATGGTCGGACCGGAACCGGCAGAGGCTTCAACAACCCGTAAGGCCGGTGACGGTGAGGTTTGTTGCAACCACAGATAGTGCAAGAAGTAACATAATCACGTACGAAGTCTCTGACCTTGGGCCAGGTGTATTGACGACGTACAGCTTCTAGAGTGCAGTTGTGGCCGAAATGGCCGGAGAGTGGATGATCATGGAAATAACGAAGGACTTGAAGGCAAAAATCACCGTGATTTGGAACATAAATACGGTCGTCAAGGCATAGTAGCTTGTCACTACCTAAGCTCCAACGTTCATTGGAAGGATCTCTAGCAAGTTCCAAACCACCAACGGAGCTCAGGTCGGCGGGAAGGGCGAGGATAATAGCCTGGTGTAGGGCTTCGATATCCATGATAATCGAGGCTCGTAAAACCGGGCCTTCCAGGAAGGTAGCTCAAAGGGATGCAGTAAGTTGTTCATTAGTAAAGATAGGACGGAAATTATGAGGGTTCACTTGGGCGTAGCTGATATCCCCCTCTTTAGGGTAGATGTCCCAGCGTCTAGTTATCAAACCGGGTGTCTCGCCGAGTTTCCCCGGTCGGAAGCGAATGACCATATTAAATTGATGTAAAAATTCAGACCATCGGACCTGTCAGCGTGTGAGAACCTTGGTAGTAGAGAAATACTCAAGATTCTTTTGATCAGTGACGACGTCCACTGGATCACCCGAGCCTTCCAGATAATGACGCCAAGCTTTAAAGGCCTCGAAGATGGCCAGTAGCTCTTTGTCGTGGGTATCGTAGTTGAGTTCTGCCGCATGAAGCGTTCTGGAAAGGAAGGCTAGAGGATGAATTTCACCGTCAGCATATTGGATGGAAAGAATAGCCGCAATGGCGTAGTCGGAAGTGTCGGTCTCCACGATAAGTGGGCGGTTCGGCTCCCAGTGCGCCAGTATTGGCGCAGAAGTAAAAGCGATTTTGAGATTTTCGAAGGCCTCTTGACAGCTGCTGTCCCACAGCCAGGGAGCGCCTTTTCAGGTAAGCCGAGTCATCGGCACAACGATATCACTATAATTATAGATAAAACGACGATAAAAATTTGCAAAACCCAAGAAGGACTGAATGACCTTAACCTTCCTCGGGACTGGCCATTCTAGAACTGTCTGAACTTTCTCCTTGGACATAGTCAATCCATCGGGAGAAAGAATATAACCCAAATACTCAACAGTATCCATATTGAATTCGCACTTCTCGGGATTAGCGTAAAGCCAATGATGGCAAAGTCGCCGAAGAACTTCCTTAACGTGTTCTTGGTGTTCTTCTGGCATATCAGAGTAGATTTGAATATTGTCAAGATAGACGATGACACAAACATCGAGCATGTCAGAGAAGATGTCATTAACAAACCGCTGGAAAGCCGCAGGGGCATTCGTAAGGCCGAACGGCATAACCTTCCATTCATAGGAGCCGTAACGGGTCCGAAAGGTGGTCTTCCATTCGTCACCTTCAGCGATTCTGACGAGATGATAAGCATGAGCGAGATCCAATTTGGTGTATATTTTAGCTCTTTTCGGAGCATCGAGAAGATCTGATATGAGTGGGAGTGGGTAACGATCCTTTTTGGTGATACGATTGAGTCCACGGAAATCGACGCAAAGACGAAGTTTGCTGTCTTTCTTCAGGACAAAAAGGACCGGAGCGCCGTGAGGAGAGGATGATGGGGTGATGGCACCAGTAGCCAGCTGTTTGTCAATAAAGTCTTTAAGGGCGACTAACTCCTTTTCAGACAAAGGATAAATACAGCCGAGGGGCGGCGAAGCGCCTTCTTCCAAGTCAATCTTCAGGTCATAAGGTCTGTGTTCAGGAAGTGAATCTGCAGCGATCTCGTAGAAGACATCTGCAAACTCTGCGTACTCTGCTGGGATGGAAGGAGGAAGTGGAGGGACAGTAGGAGCAGTGGAAGAGCGATCGGCGGTGCGGGCCGCAACCTCTGAGTGAATGGCACGAAGAAGAATAGGTTCCATACCAGCGTCCTTGCAAGCCCTGTTAAAGACTGCAGCACTCACCAGTGCAATGTCAACCTCGGCAGTTTCCAGCTGAGCAGCAAATTAAGAAACTGTAGGATAAGAATAGATGGGTTCAAAAGGAAATTTGGACGAAAGGGGCTTGGCCCGTGAAGTCCGAGAGCGGGAGCGAGAGCGAAGTGAGTCCCCAGGAGGGGTCTCCAGAATTGTCGGTGTAACTGACGGCGAAAGTTCCGGTAGCGGAACAGCGACCTTTGCAACAACAGGGTTGATAGCAGAAGGCACAGACGTCTGTGGAGAATCAAAATGTGAAGTGTTACGGAACGTAATGTTTCGAGATGCCCAGTCAATCAACGGATTGTAGCGGGATAAGAAACTGTAACCTAATACTGCTTTACAGGATGAATCTAAATGAGTAACATAAAAGGGTAATAGAAGCAGCTCGCCGGAAGGAAACCGAACGGCGATATTCGCCATATTGGTAATTGGTTTAGAAGATAATGAACCATCAAAGAGATGAAGATTAACAGGAGAGATTTTGGTCGTAGGAATAGAATTTTGAGAAACATAACGAGTATCAATGAAAGAGTCAGTAGAACCAGAATCAACAAGAGTAGGAAACTTGAGAAGAGCAGAGATAGGTTCGGCCAGCGCGGCCGAATCGGATAATGAAAATTCAGTAGTTAAAGATATTACAAGAGAGCGTTCAATGGAAGAAAGAGCGGACGCGTTGAGATATAACTCCCCAGGTGAGGTACGAACCTGATCAACGCAGCTCCCGTTTCATACCGGGGAACAAGAGCTGCGGACTAGTTTTCCGATTCCTCTTCAACAACCTCAATGGTTGCTTCGGGGGTTTCTTCAACCTCAGCAGCGCGGCCCTTCGATTCTCGGGCCTTTCGCTTGTTGCAGTCAGCAATCTGATGCTTACCACTGCAGAAGAGACAAAGATTGTTCTTCATCCTTCTTTCCCGTTCGGAGGGAAGTACCTTACCATCTGCTCCTAGATGGTTGAACGCGGGGCACTGACCGCCGGATTGGCCAGAATTCGAAGAGTTCTGGGGCTTACCATTGTTGTTAGGCTTACCACCAGAGAAGGGTTTAGGTTTCGGCGTGAACGGTGCCGAAGAGCCCGAAGGCTGAGAATTGTTTTGCTGGTTAGTAGAACCAGTCTTAAAGTCCGAGGAACCCTTCTTCGGGTTCCAAGCAATAAAAGGTTTACCAGCCTCATGCTTTCTAGTTTCTTCGCGTTTCCAGTAACGGTTGTCAATACGAAGAACCTCTAGACGATAAGCGGCGAGCGTTGCCAGCTCGGGCAAACGCGCCATTTTGTCCTTAATGCGTTCAGCTAAGCCTCGTCCATAAGCCCATTTCAGGGCGGCAGAATCCCAGTTGGTGCTAGCAGCCAGGGTGTTAAACCGGATGTTATACTTCCGGATGTTCTTGGTTTCCTTCATCTTCAGGTTACCGAGCGCATCTTCGGCCTCGCCTTGGGCGTCGTAAATGCCGAAATTGTCCTGTAGCTCCTTTACAAGGGCCGTGAAGGATGACGTCCAGGCCGGCAGCGAGTCGAGATCCGGGTCGAGGATATCAGGGACAAACCATTCCTTGGCTGACCCACTGAGATAGGAAAGAGTGTAATTCACCTTACGTTGATCGGTGAAGTACTTGGGACGGTCATTGAAGACCAGGGCGAGATTGACGAAGAACGTCTTGAGTTTTCGGGGGTCCGAACCGTCGAATACCTCGGGCTCCTTGACCTTGCTCTTGGATTCAGAGCTGTCAGAGGGACGGCCGAGTGCGGCGAGAATGGTACCGAGGGTTTCCATTGAAACCTTAAATCCTGAGAGGAGTTCCAACATAGCACGTTGCTCGTTGGGGATGTCAGGAGAGATTGGGGAACGAGGTCCACCAGGTCCACCGGGTCCGCCAGGTCCACTGGGGTCACCAGGCTCACCACGCGGTAAACCGCCGGAGTCGTCATCCAGATCGTCATGATTGTTGTTGGCGCCCGGTTCATCCGGGTCAACAGGAGGGTCTTAATCGTCGTGATCACCAGTATCCAAATCGAAATGAGGAGGTGGGTCACGAGGAGATTCAGAAGCAGCTCTACGCTGGGGTTGTTTCCCCGTACGGCGAGTGATGGCTTGAAGAATTGGAGAATCAATTCAAGTTGTAGAGCGGCCCCGAGCCGGAGCGACCACGGGGGGTTGTCCACGGCGAGGGGTCAGAAATTGGACAGGTTGTCCGTCACTAG
This sequence comes from Lentinula lateritia, assembly GCA_028011325.1. Taxonomy (NCBI): domain Eukaryota; kingdom Fungi; phylum Basidiomycota; class Agaricomycetes; order Agaricales; family Omphalotaceae; genus Lentinula; species Lentinula lateritia. Next base: position 24,140 of record JANVFT010000166.1, on the reverse strand, counting down.
TAAACAGGGTACTGTACTCAAATTGTTGTTCTTCTTCCATGGCTTCAGGAAGAGTTGACGTAGTTGGAACTGTGGCTGGACCGAAACCGCGATTACGGCGACGTGGTTGACCGATGGCTGAGATAGATTCGGTAAAAGGGGCGAAGGATTGGGCAGTTGTGAAGAAAGTGTTTTCTTCAGAGTTAGCTCTAGATTGAGCTCGAGTTTTCGGAGGCATAAAAATGATATGTCAGTACGACGTTAACGGATTGAGTTTAATTATACTGTTAAGATCATGCACACCATGTAACCGTGCCAGAGGTCACAGAGTGTCTAAGTGCGGAAGACGAGTGGGACAGTAGTGAAGTTATTAACAACACCGCCGTTACGCCGTTAGTCCCCGGAGATCAGGAGTATAGAAGGGAGGAGCTAAGTAGCAGCCAAGTCGGAGTGGCGGTATCGCCGGTGATGAGGAGTGAACCAAAGAACGTATAAGTCCTAAGGTAGAGTAGAATGTACTTCAAGGCAGTGAGCCTGAAGACTTAGAGGAGCAAAGAGTTAAGGAGGGAATCTAAGTCGATAATTAAACTGAGGAACTACAGTAGCGTACAAGCAGTATTTATATCTACGGAGCGGCGCAACGGTGCGGAGCGCCAGACTAACTACTAGGAGTTATACGTGTAGTCCTGCAGGGTAAAGTAAAAGACAATAAGGAGAGACTAGAATGAAAGGGTATGTGTAGCGAGAAAGAACAATAAGGAGAGATTACAATAAAAGACAGATCTTCGGAATACCGAGCGGCGAGATGGGGGCCTGAGGCATGGACTTGACAGAAAGCATGCAAAAACTCACGATGATGACCATCATGGTGCCACAATGAATTTGGTCCCGGAACAGAATATCCTCGGTGGCGAATTCGAATCCGGTCAAAAATGCGGTGAATAGGGTCAATATGGATAAGAGACTGACAAATACGCTCATATGGAACCATAACATTAAGGCGGCGAAGCATTCCATCAAGCATTCTAATGCCTGCTTGGTGAAAGTGGATGCGCAAATGTCCTATCAAGGAGTCTAGTTGCTCGTCTGAGATATTAGAGATGTAACCAGATAAAGACGTGGATGGTATTGCAGCTACTTCCGCACATATGTCATCTGGTAACTGCACTAGTAGTGGAGCTTCAGGGTCGAGCAGCTCATCTGTATCCCTTGAATGGATGGTGCTATTGACCCTCATGGAAGATTCAGTTGAGGTAAATGGATTGGTTCCTGGGGAAGTGATACCATGTTCTAAAAGATGATGCCGAAGGGTTGAACGAGGCACATCAAGAAAATGACTAAGTCCTGTTGTTGTACGGCGATGGTAGGCAAAGCAAAGAAAGTCTGGATTGATTACTGTACGTGGCCGTCCAGGGCATCCAGTGAATTCAGTGAATACAACCTCAGGTCTCCCCGAGTGTCATGCTTCTATACGCTGTTCATATAGAGCTCGGATATCTAATATCATCATCTGGAGACTGCTCTGCAGGATTTGAGCTTCTTCTGGTTTGAATATTGTTGCATTCTGAGAGTAGCATTGCATCAATAATGTAATGAGTTGAAGAGAATCATGGTTTTACCTCATGTGAAAGCTGAGCAAATTGATTCAAATCTTCTCCAAGGAGCTGCAACAAAAAAGGATCTGTTGGTTCCATATGAACTTGAGTAACAACCGCCTCAAATTGAGCATAGTGAGCTCGAAATGCATCCAAAAGACTTGTAGAGGCTGAAGAAGTATTCAAGCTTGTAGCCACATCTGGAGCGACTGTCAGTGATATAAAATGTAGAAATACCCAAATCCAAATCTGAGGTAAGGACAAAATTTGCATAGTTGTGGACATTGCGGACATTGCGGACATTGTGGACTTCTTATGTAAAAGGCTATTTCCGATAATGATTGTGAATTGCCATCTCCGCACAGGAACCGGCATAACATTGAGATCTCTTTTAATTATCCTCATCTCTCTTTGGTTTCAAAGACATTTCCATGCAGCTTGATATAATTAAAAACAATACCCTTATTATTTGAAGACCAATGAAGTACTGGATGGGAAGTTCAGAAAAGCATTTAGGTATCAGATCTAACATCGCTAATAGCTAAAGTTAACCGTCAACTTCTTTGATGTACTGAAATACATATGCATTCAGACGAATACTAATAACAGGCCAATGTGCTTTGTCATTTATTTCTTCTCTTCTTTCTCTTTCGATACACGGAGTCCTGATTATGGACTTTACTGACTGTAGTCAAGATGACTATTATAATCTCATACTCCAGGTGGCTTGCGGAGGAGCCCATTCAAACATTTTGCAACCTGCTTCAGACTTCAATGTTGCGATGAAAGCTCAAGACTCTCTTGAGCCCAGCGCTGGAGACCACAGCCTCGGAAACGAGATTGCGGTGGTTTCTGAGGTTGCAGTGACCGAACAAGGTGAGATTAAAACCTATAGTCCAGATGCATATTTAATACGCTTACCAGATTGCGACGCACAAGTCGACGCTGTATCAATGAACTCATTAGTGAACGGTAAGCATCAGAGTGTTGAGTTCAAGCTTCTTAACATCTATAATTCTGAGGCATATAAGCAGATACTGCGTTAAGTGTTGAAGGTTCTTTATTCGGTATTCATGATGCTTTAGGTGGCCCCAGCTTTGTGTCCCCTTCCAGCGTTGATTGTCCTTCTGGTATCCTGCTCTCAGTCCCTTCCAGCACCTATAATTCTTCAGGCATTTTCTCTCCCAGCACGCACCCTAGTCCTCCTGGTATCTACGATGGTCTTTCTGGCAACGTTTTTAATGGACCTCCTCCTGGTGTTGGCAACGGTCCTTCTCCTGGTATTTACAATGCTACTGCTGCTCACATTTGCAATGCTCCTGGTGTTTTCAATGCCACTGCTCCTCGCGGTTGCCATGCTCCTGCTCCTGGCATATACAACACTCCTGCTCCTGGTGTATACATATACGGTGCCACTGCTCCTGGCGTTTATGACGCCGCTGCTCCTCAGGTTCACAATGTGACTGCTTCTGGTGTACACGACACCCCTGATCCTGGTGTATATGGCGCCCCTGCTCCTCACGTTCACAATGTAACTGCTCCTGGCATTTACAATGGTCCCCATAGCATTTTCAATAATTGGTCTGGTGTCTATAGTGCTGGGATTTGCGGTTTACCTGGTGTTTATGGTGCTGGGATTTATGGTCCACCTGGGGCTTATGGTCAACCTGGAATTTACAGTCCATCTGGCATTTATGGTGCTGGGTTTTATGGTGCTGGTGTTCATGATCCAGATGTCTATAACCCTGCTCAAAATCCCGCTCACAATTTTGCTCAAGCTCACGGTCCTGGTATCCATATTCAGTATGGTACTCCTGCTCGCAGCCATGGTCTCAGCCGTTACCATCCCTACTAGCTGACAGCATGCCAGTCAAGCTCTCGCACTTCCTTGAGTATGTCATTCTTTCATTTCCCTTGAACGCTTCAATGACTGCTTTCTGAAACCTTACCAGCAGCAACTTCTCCCGCAGCAACTTCTCCCACGCAAATGCCGGTTCCGGTTTTAACACAGGCCTCTCTTTCTTTGAACGTACCTGCACAAGTACTTCATACCTCAGCATTTCCGCCTCAGACGAACCAGGTTATACCACGACCCAAGAAAGCAACCCAAACCTCAGCTATTACCCCCGAGCCATTGATCAAAAAGCCCTCAAAGGGACCGGTAATTTTTACATCGGCTTGCAACTTCAAGGACTATTGCAGTATGCACCAGTATGACCGGCTCTCTGCAATTTACAAACCTAGGGAACCAGGTGATGAGCAGCGTACATCGACCACCTATTATCAGTGGTCTGATGCACGAAAGCTTGCGATGGAGAGTGTTGGTTATACGGGGGGGCTGGATTTGGCGAAGGTACAAGATTTGTTATAATAACGGGGAAGGAAAGGTGGAGACCCTTGATACTATTCTTGAGACTCATCTAGGCTGGAATCGTGGAACATTTAAAGCGAGTACACAGGTTTTTGAGTGCTTTGAGAATCATGTGATAAACTCTATGTGGGATCCTAATCATATTCCAATTAATAGGACCAACAGTCCAGATTCAAATGGTAGGCTTCTAGTCAACTTAGAGTTTCTTGATACTCAAGATGTTCTTGCGTCTTCAATTAGGCTTGATTTCTCTGGACAAAGAGGACCCATATGAGGTGTAGAAAGGGATTGAATATCTTTTCTATCAGCCAGGATTTTTCAAGACTGGTGACCACCCATCTTGCAATGAGCGCAACTCGAAAGAGGAGCAAATTGCTGCTCAAGTCTCTCGAAAGGATATGTCACACCACCGGAAAAAAATTTTAACTTTTCTCATACCCCGTCAACCAACCACCAATTGATTACTATTTCTTTCCTTCCTTAATTTCATAGTTTTACCAAATATACCCTGCAGTTATTTCAGTTCAAGAAGTATTACATTAGATTTCTTTTAATTGTTTCCTATCGCTCCTTTTCCCATAGCTCCCATAGCTCCATTTCCCATTGCTCCTTTACCTATCACTCCTATTCCCATAGCTCTGCTTCCCGTCGCTCCTTTTCCTATCGCTCCTTTTCCCACTGACCAATGACCACTTCTCATCGACTGCTTTCCATTTCCCATTTTCTCCATCACTCACATCCTCATAGCCCCTGTCTTTCTATCAGTTATATGAATTGTTGTTAATCAAGTTACACAACCACATTTTCATGTCCTGCCCAAGCACATTGACAGAGATGGTAGTTGTTGATAGTTCGCTCATTCCGTTTGGCCCGTCTTCTGTCACACTCACATGTGGTAGTATGAGTCCCAACACTGTTAGCTCCACCTCGAAGACGCAAGATAGTGTTTTCAGAGGGAAGCATGGTACCATGAAGTAACGTTGAGTCGAAACTCCTGCAAAATATCTATGAACATTGGCAGCAAAGAAATTTAATTACAAACCATAGCGTATTCTCATGTGATTCAAAATAATAGCCATACTGAAGTGCACAAAATGCAAACTCACTCCACTTCTTCTCGGCTTGCAACACAAACTGAGCACAAAGTGAAGGAGTAGCATCCTTATCATAATGTTGTGGTGCTGTGTAGCCTGAACAATTGAAGAGGTTGAGACCACCTAAGCCCACTCTTTCACAAAGCGCTGACTGGTTCTTGATCTTCTTGACTAGATCAGGGTGAACAGCTTGTGCTGTTGCCAGAATTGTAGCTGACATCTGAAAATTATATCGAATATGTGAAACAGATGAGAATGATAACTAAACAAACCTCAGCCTGCTCAAAAAGTACGGTGATTCCCCATAATGTATCAGCATTGATACCTTGGTAGAACGTGTAATGATCTGCTAGATGGCCTCCTGATGGCTGCCGCGCACCAAAGGGTATCATTTGCCCAACTACCCAGAAGTCAAATTTACCACCGCATAGAACTGGCTGGACGCCCAGTAGAGTTTGTGAGTAACGAACCAGGCGGTTGAATGTACCATTTGGACCATGTGAAAATGCATTGTACCAGATAAAATCTTGCTGTTGGATAATGAAAAAAGACGTCTAGTTTTACAGATTATCACACACCAGTTTTTGTTTTGAAAATAACAGAAAAATATGTTTACCGCAACGCTGTATGACTTCTTCGTCATGTATAGCTATCTTGCACAGCCCAATTTCATCTGGATCCACAATCTCAGCAGCTTCGCTAGCCTTTCTGCCCTATCCATACAAGCTGTAAGATAATTATATATATGGAAACTTGTATTCTGACCTTGCGAGGTTTCATGCGTTCTTCAGGTGGTACTTTGGTTACTCCGACTCCTTCCCAGCGTTCAACAAAATCCGGATCTGTGTTCAGTTCCACATCTATACGCTGAACACAACGCTTTTCAGGAACCTCTGAAGCACATTTTGTACAGTGCAGAATATTTGGTTGGTGAGTCTGTTTGTCAACATCTTTCAACAGATTGCGAAGTTCCATAGATCATTCGATAATAAAAAATATAATTTCATTCCATTCTCTCTTGGCACGGTCCCATTGACGTTGATTCAGTCGCTGAACTTGGAGGTATTGCATAGTCCGGCGATAAAGGGCTTCACTATTGCAATCCCAGACCTAACGGTGGCTCCTCAGATCAGTATTAAATCTTACGCACAAAGAAAACATACTCAATAACCAGCGGCATCTAAGCCCCAAGAGAGCCATCTTCTCCATGCAAATTGGAAATTGTCGCTAGAGCAGAGAAAAAAGATAGCTGCAGGATTCGAAATGTTTGGGATGAGGTTTGGATGGGAGGTGATTGCCTCAATTAAGTCACGTCTGCTCTGCATATGAAGTGTATTTTCCTGCAATTGGTAAGTAAGGATAGACCATTTTCGAAAACATTCCTACTTTATTGTATCCAGCTGGTGGATTTTCCTTCAATGCTTGAGACTGCCAAGCAAAGCCAGATGGAGGAGTTATCAATAGAATGTGTGTGTCGAGTGAGAAGCGCTTACATTTAAGGAAAGTTGAGAACTTGACAATGGAGAAGAGACAGAAGGTGCGATAGACTGATTGGGTGAATTCTAGGATAACGTCTGTGAGAGCAGATATGACTGTATGGGATGTTAGAAACTGCAATGAAGGCATAGTGCAAACATACGTGGAGCAGTAAGGGGTTTTGACTTAGTAACTCCAGCACTTGAACATTTAGCGTACCCACAAAGGACTGTAATAGGTGTAAGACCTGGGTCAAAATAGGTCTTAGGGTAGGTTTTGGTATGTGAAGGTTTATGTTGTAGCGTGCTAGGAGCAGGCTGGAGCTCGAAGGGAGCTACAAGAACCGCGACCGAGGACAGGAATGACCTAGTAGTGGCTAGAACAACGAGATGGTGACCCTTGAAGGGGTTCCTAGGAGGTCCAGGGGGGTCCCTAAGGCGTAGGGAGGTTAAGGAAGAGTGCGGGACCGTACAATACAATATTGCGTAGTAGGAGTTGTACTCGCTAGAACGTCAATATAGGATCGGGTAGGTCGTATGTGTGAATGGGTCTCGAGGGTGTAAGCTCCTGAGAAGGGATGTGCCGGGGAGGGTAGGTCCCCGGGGGTTATGCTTGAGGATGGACGTCCTCGAGTGTGGGAGGTGGTAATGGAGAAGCAGTACATAGTTCGATGTGAGGGGTAGCTTCGACGTTACCTAGATCGGGGTCCCGAAGCTTATAGAATAGCTAGGGAGCTCGAGGAGGTTTGGGGAGGTTAGCTCACCAAGGCGGTAGGCGTTGGGGAGCTTTAGTACTGTTCTGTTACGACCACTTCTTTTTCATCTTATCTTTTCCTTATCTTGTCTTATCTCTTATCTTTTGTCTTATCTTCTATCTCCCTTATCCTATATCTTGTCTTATCTTGTCACATGACCTATTATTTATGCTTACTGATACAACATGCGCTTTTCATTTTACTTATATTAAACACAGCAGTCTCACAACACATATACAGCATGACGATCGAGCTTTCATTACTTACACATTGCTTTACTTATGTTCTACTCATGTTTACCACTAACCCAGGGCGTTGGGCATTAGTAGGGCGGAGGGTTGTTTACTCGTATATAAGCTGTAGTTACTTGCTGTATTTCCTTAGCTTTGATCTTGTCTATTCTACCTGGTTTAGTCCAGAACTTTGCTTGCCTCCTTTATCGCCCCGCCATCTGAGATTCTCTTGAGTGTGACGCCTGGTGACATCCGTTACTAGAATCAGTCGCTGACAGAAGATCAAAGCTATTCTTACCACCTGTCACACGCTACGCGATCATATCCCTATCACAATTATCCCCGCTCACATTTTTACCAACCCTTCACAGACTTCTACTCTCTCTTCGAGCAGTGTCGCCTATAGTACAAAGGTGTAACGTTGAGTCCGACACCGTACTGGCAGACGAAAGTGTCGACTGATCACTAATCTTCGGAGAAGGGTCTTCGCGTGCACATCAAGCTCCATTCCTAGACAGGGAGGGTGCATCTGTTCATCAATCGAGAGTGGAAGGCTGCTTCCCACATCATCGTACTCTTTTTTCGAAATCTTCCCCACATTACTCCCGACTTCTACAAATCCAATCATACATTTTCCCATCATCACCACCGAGTTGCATTAGTAACTCGTCTTTCCTACAACGGATTTTACCTCAAGACTAGGACGACCTAGACTTTCGGTACAAACCGATTGTTACCGCACCCCCGATTCATCTGCTCCATCCACTTCATCTTCAATTGAACGAAACATCACCTCATTCATCCCCACTTACATACCACCCAACTACAGCATGTCTGACCCTACTCCCGCTCCCGTTACCACTACCAAGGTTCATGGCAAATCGTTGCTCAGAGAACCTAGTATCTTTGACGGCGATAAAGCCCAGTTCAAAGAATGGCGCCGAACTCTTTTTGCCTATATTCGTGATCCAAGGAATAACGTCACTACGGATAATGAAAGAATTGACATTGCAATCTCGTACATGCGAGGTCCCAAGGTCAGCAGCTGGGTCCAGAACTATACGGACGACAACTTCAATGACAACGAGGAAGAATGGAGAGTCACGTGGAAAGGATTCAAGGACGCATTGAATGCCTCCTTCCTGGACAAAGGACTCACGGAGAATGCACAGGAGAAGCTAGAACATCTCCGCCAGGGCCCCAATGAGAGGGCAGAGGATTTCTTCAAAGAATTTGAAGTCATCATGCGAGACGCCGGATATGCCAAGGATGCCCCTTATGTCATTAGGTTAATCGAGATGAATGTAAAATCGAAGCTGATCGATCAGGTATATGGCACCAGCAATGAACAAATCGAAAAGTTCGATGAACTCAAACAGAAGATCATCAGTATCGATGACATGTGGTGGCATCGTGAGGAAATGCGGCGCAACTGGTCAAACAGATACCAGCGGAATGCTGGACAGGGACCTAGTAACCAGAAATGGCAACCACAGACACAGGCTCCAGTACCCAAGACTCCAACCCCTGCGGTACCCACCCAGGATAGGAAAGATGGAACCGGAATTACTTTCAAAGGTGCAGGCAGACCAATGGACATTGACGCTGCGCGTCGTAACAGGGAATGCTTCCATTGTGGCAAGCAAGGCCACATTGCGAAGTTCTGTCCAGAGAAAGCGCCGAAACCGCAGTTTGTCAGAGGCATGTGGAGCCGGATGACACAGGAGGATCAGGAGGCTATGGCCAAAGAATTGGGTTTTGTCCTGCCCCAGCAGTAGACGCAGGTCTGCCGGGGCCAATCTCAGAATCAGTATCGGACTTTTCGTCATCGTCATATGTAGACAGTCAATTTAGTTTTGAATTCGGTAGTACTGGTACACCCAATAAAAATAACTTATCTACAATGACGAACCGAACTGAGGAAAAACCTGTGAGATATGAACCAAACACACCTGAATGGGTGGCGCAGCGGTTACAAATGGACAAACTCCCCATGGCTATAGGAATCCTTAGAGCCTGGATGCCTGAAAGTCGTGTCAGAGAAGCATCGGAAGAAACGGTATTGGCTATACGAAATCTAAATCATGCAACCGCAACTGAAGCAGTTACCAATCTCAAAAGTCGTAAGAGATTCGTCCGAGGTACCCGAGGACGTGAGCTAAAGTTGCGAACCACTATTGAGAATATCGACAATGGCGTGCAGATTGAAACGGAAGCCCTCCTAGACAGCGGAGCCACAGGGTCCTGTATCAATAAGGACTTTGTAGAATGGCACCAGCTCACTGTTAAGGAGTTACCAGTCAAAATGCCGGTCTATAACGCCGATGGCACTCTGAACAAAAATGGTTCCATAGAAGGCTATGTACAAGTCCGAATGGTGATAGGAGATCATGCTGAACGAATAGATTTGGCAGTTACCAATTTAGGCAAGACAGATATCTTCCTAGGCATAGATTGGCTACGTTACCATAATCCCAGCATTGATTGGAAGGAATCCACGTTGACATTTGAACGTTGTCCTGACAAATGCGGATATTTGCCACACTATGAATCACCTGAGGATGATGGTACAGAGGGAAAGCTTATCGATGGTGAAAGGATCTTCTGGTTCAATTGGAATGGGTATCTCTCCGACCAAGGTCATATCAAAGTACAAACCACTACTACAGATGCCGCTACTCCGTACCTTGCCGAGTATGCTGATGTATTTAGTAAAAAGGATTTTGACCAAATGCCGGAAAGACGTCCATGGGATCATGCTATAGAATTAACGCCAGGCTCTAAGCCAGTTGATTGCAAAGTCTATCCCCTCAATCCACCAGAACAGAAGGCTTTAGACGAATTCCTAGAAGAAAACCTTAGATCGGGACGAATACGACCATCACATTCACCCATGGCTTCACCTTTCTTCTTTGTCAAAAAGAAAGATGGAACGCTACGGCCCGTACAGGATTATCGAAAGCTAAATGACATGACTGTCAAGAATCGATATCCACTCCCATTGATTCAGGAACTCATTGATAAGCTAAAGAATTCCAAAATCTTCACCAAGATGGACATCCGATGGGGATTCAATAACATCCGGTTCAAAGAAGGAGACGAATGGAAAGCAGCGTTCCGGACAAACAGAGGCTTGTTTGAGCCTACGGTCATGTTTTTCGGACTTACAAACTCACCCGCCACGTTCCAAGCGTTCATGAATCACATCCTTCGAGAGTTAATCGATCAAGGACATGTCATTGTCTACATGGATGATATCCTTATCTTCACGGACAACATTGAGGAACACCGAGTCATCGTCAGAAAGGTTCTTGATATCCTAAAAGACAACAAGCTGTACTTGAAACCCAAAAAATGTACCTTTGAAGCTAAGGAGGTCGAATATCTCGGAATCATCGTAGGCAATGGACAAATCCGGATGGACCCAAAAAAGGTTGAAGCAGTTCGAACCTGGCAGCCACCAGAGAAAAAACGTGAACTACAATCGTTTTTAGGGTTTTGCAACTTCTTCCGCCGGTTCATCCGAGATTTCAGTAAAATTGCCAAACCCTTAACACGACTCACAGGGAATATGACTTGGGAATGGACATCTCTCGAACAAGATGCATTCGATCGGTTGAAGGACCGGATCATCGAAGACGTCACTCTCATTATCCCAAGAGAAGCTGGAAAGTTCCGAGTTGAAGCCGATTCCTCTGACTACGCTAATGGTGCAGTCCTGTCACAGAACGTCGATGGAAAATGGAGACCAGTAGCTTTCAGGTCCAGGTCACTCAACGAGGTTGAACGGAACTACGAAATTTACGACAAAGAGATGATGGCCATCATGGACTCCCTCTCGGACTGGAGGCAGTACTTGCTGGGCGCAAAAAAACCTGTTGAAGTCTTCACAGACCACCAAAATCTCCAGTATTTCCGAAAACCTCAGAAGTTGAACCGACGACAAGCCAGATGGGTAGTTGAAATCGCTGAATACCATATCGAACTCTTCCATAAGCCCGGGAAATCAATGGGAAAAGCCGATGCCCTGTCACGGATGTCAGGCCTTGAGAAAGGGGAGAACGACAATACCAACGTCACGCTACTAAAACCGGAATTTTTCATTTCTCAGATAACGGATCAGACATCTGCCCCCGAAGACGATCTGCTTAATCTCATCCGAAGAAAGAAAAATCAGCGAGACAAGTTAGTACAGGTTGCCCTCGAGTCTAAAGACAAGGAATGGCTTGAAACTGAGGACGGACTAGCAGTTTGGCAAGGACGCATCTATGTCCCTAAGGACAAAGAACTCAGAGGACGGATCATACAGGCACATCATGACGCCCAGACAGCAGGACACCCCGGCCGCTATAAAACTATTGAGTTGATTACACGCAACTACTGGTGGCCAGGAATTAGTCGGGACGTCAGGATCTACGTGGAAGGCTGCGAAAAATGTCAAGCTACAAAGACACATCGTACCAAGCCTGTAGGACCGTTACATCCACATGACGTACCATCTGAGCCCTGGGAAATCATCGGAACAGATATGATTGGCGAATTACCAGAGTCCGGAGGATATAATGCCATCAGCGTGTTTGTCGATCATTTCACAAAGAGGTTGCGACTCTTTGCCACGCATACTACAATAACATCTGAAGGAATGGCACGTGTCTATCGTGACAAAGTATTCCCAGTCCATGGAATGCCCCGAAAGATCATCCACGATCGCGGCCCTCAGTACCACGCCCGCTTCATGAAGGAACTGTACAAGTTACTGGGAATCGAAAGCAACTATACAACTGCATACCATCCTCAGACTAATGGCCAGACGGAACGGATAAATCAAGAAATTGAACATTACATCTGCCTTTTTGTGAATCATCATCAGAGCGATTGGCACGAGTGGCTTCCTATGATGGAGTTTGCGTACAATGATCGAGTACATTCAGCTACAAAAGTTTCACCCTTCTACGCAGACAACGGCAGACACCCATACAAAGGAACCACGCCGAAGATGACGTCACAAAACCCAACCGCCCAGGAGTTTGCCGATAGTATGAAACGGATCAGGGAAGAAGTAGGGTCGGCACTGAAAAAAGCCGCTGAGGACATGAAGCGCCAGTATGATAAACACCGGAACAAGGCGATAGAATATAACGCTGGTGATAAAGTTTGGCTTGAAGGAACTAACATAACGACAGATCGTCCAATGAAGAAACTTGGTGACAAACGATTTGGACCGTTTAAAGTTCTTGAAAAGATCGGACCCGGCTCATACAAACTCGACATCCCTCGTACATGGAAAAGAATCCATAACGTCTTCAACGAAATGCACCTATCCCCGTACCATGAACCCCAGTTCCCAACACAACCCCGAAATACTGAACCACCTCCGGAAGTAGTAGGAGAAGAAGAAGAATATGAGGTAGAGGAGGTAGTTGACTCACGCAAGTATCGGAATGGCATCCAGTACAAGGTAAAATGGGAAGGTTATGGACCACATGAAATGACGTGGGAACCTGCAGCTAATATGACGAATGCCAAAGAAGCTGTTCAGGACTTCCACAAGAAGTATCCTAACAAGCCCAGGCCTCGAGTCCTTAAACGGATCGAGATTCCGATTGCTCAGTTTCCCACTGAATTATTCCGACCAATTCCTACATCCGACATAGAACCAATCCCAAGTAACATGCCATCTGAAGCACTTGTCAACCGACTTGCGCATCATGGAATTCGCGCCTTAAGAGGGGGGTAATGTTACGATCACTTCTTTTCATCTTATCTTTTCCTTATCTTGTCTTATCTTTTATCTTTTGTCTTATCTTCTATCTTCCTTATCCTATATCTTGTCTTATCTTGTCACCTGACCTATTATTTATGCTTACTGATACAACATGCGCTTTTCATTTACTTATATTAAACACAGCAGTCTCACAACACATATACAGCATGACGATCGAGCTTTCATTACTTACACATTGCTTTACTTATGTTCTACTCATGTTTACCACTAACCCAGGGCATTGGGCATTAGTAGGGCGGAGGATTGTTTACTCGTATATAAGCTGTAGTTACTTGCTGTATTTCCTTAGCTTTGATCTCGTCTATTCTACCTGGTTTAGCCCAGAACTTTGCTTGTTCCCTTTATCGCTCCGCTGTTTGAGGTTTTCTTGATTGTGACGCCTGGTGACATCCGTTACTAGAACCAGTCGCTGACAGAATCTTGAAATAGAGCTTATACACCATTGAGATGACACCTAAGTGCCCACGCGGATCAATAAAGGGTATGGAATATTGAACGAAATCTGCTGTCATAGTGCTCACCCTTCGGATAAATTTCCTTGCAGCTCTCTTTGTCTGTACCAACTTTCGAGATATCTAACTGCTTCCATGTAAGTAATCTTTTTGCTTAATCATCAGTAACATTTGGTTCCAGAGCAAGTTTGGTTCATTGCACTTCCAAGGTTCCAGAGGTTAGAATACCTGGAGGTGATGATGCAGGAGACTGCATTTAAACCATGCATAACACTAATGCCTTCAAATTTGGATAAACCTGTCATTTATATATTGGAGAGACATCAATTTTACAGTCTGTCTTGCTTTTGCAAATGGTCAATCAACACATCCCAATGTCAATTAGACTAATTAGTGAAGCAAATAGGCTGAAATCTGCACAAACTGGGGTCAAAGCTATTTATCCCAAAGGTGAAGTTTTTTGTTGCACTGTATGATACAAATTCTTGAGGCTGCACAGATGATACTTGAGCAATGTCTGATTTAGAACATAGAAATCATATTGTGAGGTCTGTTTCATACTATCTCCTATCTATCCTATCCCAGAGGTTCCTTTAAATTAAATGACTAAATGCCAAGTATCAATGAACAGTTTAATTTTAAATGATAGTGTTAATGTATACTCAGTCGACAGTAAAGCAACTATATTGATGAGGTACCTGTTAATGAATACTATAGCAAGTCAGTATGTAGTCCTGTAGAAATATACTATTGAGCTCACCTCAGTTGACTGTAAAGCAACTGAGGGACTTGAAAACACTGCAGGTGTGATCTACATTCAACTGTACAGTATGGTATGATAATAATGCCATTGCTGAAACGGGAAATGTTGGATGTATCCACTTATAGTGTATTCTCCCCATCTCCGTGTACAGCATATTCCTCAACAGATAAAAACATGACTACATATATTGTATGTACCTGTTAATGAACAGTTTACTCTACTGTGTATCAGTATGGTGGTTGTAGAGAGTATACTATGCTCACAACTGATAGAAACACAAGTGAAGGACTCTATGGCACTGTGTATGATCTACTACCTACTATACAGTATAATAATAACACTGTTTGCCTGTCAGACTGGGTTGTACATATGGGGTATTCCTCAACATCAAGCACTATCTCTAGCTTCACAATACATATTATTTATAAGTGAAGCACAGAATAACAACTATATAGTGTGGAGGAGCAAAGCAACAACAAATAGGGGTTTGGGGGCTTGCCCCCAACAAGCTGTGAACCCGGCTAGAGTGCGGTGCGAGCTTTGCGGTGCGAGCTTTGCGAGCCACCATGGCATAGGCACGGGTTCGAAAGCTTGTAGTATAAGCAAAAGACGACAGTCATTCTTTTCAGAGGGCAGTTATATTTTGAAAGAGTTTGTCAGCCAATTGTCAACCCTTTCCGCAATAGAAGATGTGAACGAGTTGGGGAAGACCATGGTCTTAGAGGTCAATCCTATACAAAGAACAAATGAAGCCTCAGTGTCGATCCGATGAGGGTCAAAACAGCTGAGGGGAAGTTGCATGCGAAATACAAACTAAATAGTATAAGTCACGTGGAAGCGGAAAGAATCGGCTAGAAAAGGAAGGTCCTTCCAACACACCCCCACCGATGAATGGAGTGGTCAGGTAACAGCTGGAAGAGGTACTAAACCAAGGGATAGTGAATGGTTGTAGTGTAGTTCAGTAGGTAAGGATTTGGTGAAGATATCGGCAATCATGTTGAGTGAGGAGCACCAGATGGTAGTGATCAAGTCATCTTCAATATGGGAACGGATGAAGTGATAACGGATATCAATGTGTTTGGAACGATTGGATACGGTGCGCGAGTTTGCTATATCAATAGAAGAATGGTTATCAGAAATCAGAGGAAATGGAACAGGAATCGGAAGTGGAATTAAAGCCGTAAATACTCCTTCAGGACGTGGGTCAAGCCCATGTATTCAGCTTCAGTGGATGACAAGGCGATACTTTTCTGTTTCAACACCGACCAGGCAACCAGACCACCAAAAAGAAATATTCCGAATCCAGAAATAGACTTGCAATCGATGGAGTTACTACCCCAATTGGCGTCGGAAAGAGCTATGGTGTCTGATTTGATTCCAAGAGTCTTAATGAGATCAGCCCGGTGATCTCCTCCATACTGTAGAGACCAAGTTCGGGTTTTCGCCAGATATCAAAGAGTTCCCTTTGCTGCAATGAGATGTTGAGACGTCGGTTTTGAATTGAATTGTGCAAGAAACATAACGGTGTATGCAATATCGGGTCGAGTACAAAGAGCTAGAAATAGGAGACAGCCAATGAGGCCCTGATAGATCTTCGTTAACAATTCTGGATCTACATCAGCGTAAAGAGTCGGATTAGGATTGGGACCATCGAATTTGTATCGGAGGGGCAGGTCGTGGGTAATACACTCGGTAAGGCCGTATTGTTCAAGGATGTCTTCAACGCAGGATTCCTGTGAGAGCCATAAGAGATGGCGTGGGCAATCCCGATATATTCTTATCCCAAGGAAAGTTGATGTCAGTCCCAAATCGATTATTTTGAATTGTTCATTGATTTGAGTAATAAACCAACGATAAAGAGCTGCGGAGTTGGTAGAAACTAGTCCATCATCGACGTGGACTGGAATAAGCATAACAAGTGGATCACCATTCATCGGCATTGTAATGGAAGTGTCAGGTGGCTTTGTCCATTGACTGATAAAAACAGCATTGTCGCATTCACATCGTTTGAAACCAATATCTTCCAGTGCCTTAGATAGTGTCGAATACCACGCCGCGGATGCTTGGTGAAGACCATACAATGCTCGACGTAAACGGTAGACAGCGTTGGGATTGGTAGCAATAGGGCGACCTGGTATTTGTTTGACGTAAATCTCCTCGGCTAGTGGTGCATTTAGAAAAGCTTGTTTGACATCAAAAGAATACAACTCAAGGTCCATCTGAGCGGTCCAAGCCATGATGATGCGGTAAGAGACCATTCGAGTTACCGGAGCGTGAACATTGCCGTAGTCTTCAGGTCGTTGGGTGAAACCTTGGGCAACAAGGTGAGCCTTTTTCATGCCATCCAGTTTAAGATCATATACCATTTTGAGTCCGATTGGAAATTTCCCCTTTGGACAAGTTGGTATTTCCTCAAAGACGCCGAGATCAAACAAACCAGATATTTCCTTTTCTTCAGCTTCGAGCCATTCATTCAAGTCAGATTGTAATAGCATTTCTCGGCGGGTTGACGGTGCTTTCCTAAGATCGAAATTACGGGGTCGAGAGGTAGATGTCGAAGTCGGTTTTATTGGATGAAAGGGACTAGGGATGTTAGCGAGGGCAGCAAAGAAAAATTCCGAATCATCATTGATGCAATCAAAATTGTCTTCCAGTAGTCGGCAAGCGAGTGAACAGCCTATGACATCGAGGTCAACTTGTGTATCACATGTAGGAGAAAGTCCTTCAACAACTTGTCGTTCTTGAATAAGTTCATCCCGCCTCCGGATTCCTTCACGCCATTCCTTCCCTCATTTCATCAGTTTAGTCATGCGTCAAGGTCGAGGACCATTCGGTGGGTTCGGTGGAGGTTTCGAGAGTGGTTCTTGAGAATTTGTTGGTGGAGAAAGTGTAGTTGTAGTAGATTTTGGTGAGCGTGGACTACGGAGGCGACCGAACTGAGATTCATTAAAAACAACCTGGTCTGAAAAATGTTCTTTCCCATTTGTGTCGCGGACCCTCCATCCTACTCGATTATCCTCATAGCCTACAAAGATTCCCTCCAACATCTTCGGAAACGAACGTAGATTGCTGTCCGGACTGAGTCTTCCCAGAATTGTACAGGTAAGCCAGAGTGAATGAGCATTGTCATTGCATCATTTTCAATAATGCGAACCCATCGTTCGGCCTTCCCATTTTGTTGGTGGGAGTAAGCTGCCGTTTTCTGAACCAGGATCCCCTTCCCCTCGAAATACGTTGTAGCTTCCGAGCCATGAAACTCCTTAGCACCATCGAGTCTGATGTTCTTGACCTTGTGAGGAGACATTATGTTCTCCCAGGTAGAAATCGTTGAATTAATGATTCGTAATGCTTGGTTTTTCTTCGCAAAGCAGCCGCCCGATAGAGCACTCGTGTAGTCATCAAGTATTATGTTGAAATGTGAACTTTGGTGGTTCGAAAGAGTCCCAATTGGTCCACAAGTATCAGTATGGATCAATTCAAGTGGTTTGGAAGCTCTAATGCCATGGTAAGGGTATGGGAAACGCAGATGTTTGCCTTTAAGACATGAATCGCATATTCCTCGCATCTTCGTGCCGTTCCATTCCTTGAGTCCCTGTGCAGAATTTCCCGTTAAGAGTTCGTTGGTAAGATCAATACCAGGGTGACCAAAACGTTCGTGGAATAGAGCGCCATTCGGAATACGTGGAATGAATACCGGCATCGCAAGATGGATGAAGTTGGGAGAGTCCTTGTTAGGAAGTAGGAACCGTCCTCGTAGTATACATAAACGTCAAATCACATCTGCAACTGCAAAGCGTTCCGGATCTGGATGTATTTCCACCGTTTGAGGAGACATGGTGAATGTAAACCCATGTTCAAGCATCGCGCCTACAGACAGTAAGTTCACCGGTGCATCAGGAGCATACAAACAATCATGCATTTCCAGAATGAGCGTTTCCATTGTCCCTTCAATTCGCATCTCAAAGTAGCAGGTACCCGAAGCTTTGGTGGATAATATACCCGAGTTGGTGGTTTGTACAGCAAGGGCGCCATCCTCATCAAATGTGAAAAAAAATTTCCGGTCATTGATGATGTGGTTCGTACAGGCGGAATCCAATAGTGTCTGGGTCCTTTGAATGACTGATGAGAATGCAATGTGATTGTCGACTTCCAGGTTTTGTATTGGCAATGGATCACTAGGAAATGATGATAACAAGGCCGCAAAAGGTTTCAGACGTCGCGCAGGGTACGTGGAACAAACAGTTGTATTAGTGGTGGGAATAACGCTAGGTACAGAAGTTACATTATCCACCGTTTCAATTTTCGAAGTACTGTTCGAGTTCGGAGAAGTGACCATTGTAACATAAGCAGATGGTTTACTATTCGGTTTGGAAACGTTCAAGGGATCCTTCGGTTTCTGAGATTCTGGTGGCTTGTCAGATGTCCCGCCAGTTCCGTTACGTTGGAAGCGTCGATTGTATGTGCCACCCCCAGAATCAGCAAGATCCAGAAGTTCTCTGTTGCACGTGTTCTCGGGTTGGATTGCAAATTTATCGAACAAGTCCCCGTTCGGAATAACACCTGGTTGATCGAATTCTTCCTCAAGTGTTTGTTTGAGATAGATATAGCGAGGACCCGAAGGTAATTTCAATATGTATTTCGATATCAGGGTATCCCAGGGAATTTCGTATCCGTAGTTTCGTAAAGTCATGAGGGTGGAACTCCATTTCAGATTGAATTTTTCGATATCCATGCCATGAATTTGAGAATTGAAGAGTTCGTCCTGGATGCATAAACATGCCTTCCTGTCGGGGGCAGCTTGGTATGCAGCCTTTAGTCAAAGGTATATTTGCCTCGCAGTATGTCTTTCCCCTCGATTGTTAATCATAGGTGGTAAGTGGTTTCGCGCCTCATCTGATAAACGTGCAGTTAAGATTGAAGAAGTCCACTTGTCGTTCTTATCCCATTTGAGACGGGCCTCAATTTCCTTTCTCGTTGGGTGAATGGAGATGTTTGGTCGAACTATTGGTGTATTCCATTCAGTCCAAGGAGTCCCGGAAGAAGGTTCATCACATATGTGGCCTAGGACAAAACCATCGGCAACCGCCTGCCATACACCTTCATTCCATTTGACCCATGATTTACGGTCCTTCAAAGAATCGGCATCTTTAATCATTGCAAGAAAAGTTGCGTGGATAGAAGAGTATTCAATTTTAAATTTAAGAGTAGTCGAACGTGGCTGTTCGGGAGGTGGCTGAAAGTTCTGATAGACAGGGTACGGAGTATAATACATAGGATATTGACCATCGATAGGTACTCGAGGCGGCGATGGAATCCAATGCTGCGGTACATCAGGGTGATTATGGAAAGGATAATGTTCTTGCGGGAACTGAGACATGACGGCAGGTGCACTCTGAATTTCGGGAATGATTTGGGCAGACAAAGAGAGATGGTCGAGATCAACAATGCGGTGAGGTCGAGGCTGGTGGAGAATACGGGACGGCGTTTGTTTGACGGTATTGCTGTTGTCCATTCATGAGCCGATGCGAGACGGGAGACGAACAGAGGCTGACGGGACCGAGACAGGTGATCGTATGAAATTCATAGGTAAAAATTGAGGAGAACCAAGTGGAGTGTATGTGTCAGGAATAAAAGTATTCGATGAGTGTGGGGAAGCAGAAGGCAGAGGACGTTGATAATTAATCATATTTGGAGTTGTAAAGTTATGAGTCAAGTTTTGGAAAGCGGGTATGATACGATGATGCCAGGTTTCAGAAACAGATTGAGGAATGTTTGGTACAGAAGGAAAAGAAGGAAGTGATGGAACAGTGCTATGAAGGAGAGAAGAATGAATGGAACGAGGAGAAGAAGGATGGTCTTGTCTTGGTCCCGCATCCATCTGTGACGTGGCATGATTACTGGTACGCATATATGCAGGCGAATGTTGATTGTGGCGAACCGGGATAGATACCGGCGTCTGATACGGAATCGAATGGCTCCGAGGTAGATCACGGTGAATAGGTGCCATGAGATCCATTCGGGATCCACGATCGTGTAAGACCTGGGTCGAAATAGGTCTTAGGGTAGGTGTTGGTATGGGGAGGTTTATGTTGTAGCGTGCTAAGAGCAGGCTGGAGCTCGAAGGGAGCTACGAGAACCGCAACCGAGGACTGGAATGACCTAGTAGTGGCTAGAACAATGAGATGGTGACCCTTGAAGGGGTTCCTAAGAGGTCCAGGGAGGTCCCTAAGGCGTAGGGAGGTTAAGAAGGGGTACGGGACCGTACGATATTGCGTAGTAGGAGTTGTACTCGCTAGAACGTCAATATAGGATAGAGTAGGTCGTATGTGTGGATGGGTCTCGAGGGTATAAGCTCCCGAGAAGGGATGTGCCGGGGAGGGTAGGTCCCCGGGGGCTAGGCTCGAGGATAGACGTCCTCGAGTGTAGGAGGTGGTAACGGAGAAGCAGTACGTAGTTCGACGTGGGAAGTAGCTTCGACGTTACCTAGATCGAGGTCCCGAAGCTTATAGAATAGCTAGGGAGCTCGAAGTGGTTTTGGGAGGTTAGCTCACCAAGGCGGTAGGCGTTGGGGAGCTTTAGTACTGTTCGAGGGAGCTCGGAAACTCACTCGGATTGCTTAGACGTGAAGTAAAAGCGTGTATTGGATCGTGTAGACGATCACGGAGACGATAGACAAGACTTGAGAGAAACAGAGATAGAGAAATAGAGAGTAAAGAGAATTCCGTATAGGTAGCAGGTACAAAGGGACAGGGACTGGACCTATGTAAAGGGTGTGTGTTCAAAATATACCAAGCTGCGTTTCGGGACGTTGCGGCGCTACTTAAATAGGTACGGGAAGTGAACAAGAGAACATCTGGAGACATGAGGCGGTTCGATCGAGAGAGGGAGGTCATCGAGATTACTACTTAAAGGGGTTTGGCGGTTAGGAGGATCTTGTATGCGTGTCGGGACGAGTGGCGTTTGGGTAGGTATGTCAGGGCACTTGGGGAAGTGCATGGGGGTACCTGGGGAGGTGTAAAAGGGCAAACAGGAGGTGGGTAGGAGGTGGAGCAGCGTCTGGTGAGTACTGGTACTGGTCTGGTTGTAGCCAGGGCATGACATTACCCCCCCTTGTAATCCCTTCGCGCCCTCGCGATGGGTAGATGCGTTTCCCGGGAAGTCACCTGACATTCACGTGTTACCCGAAATTTTCTTGTTGAAGTCCGTCAGATGCTTGTTTCTTTCCCTGTTCCACCGTCTCAGTTTTACGAGTCCAACTCATCTAACTGCCATGTCGTCGATTCCTGCCCGTTCTCCCTCTCGTATGCCCTCCCCTTTGTTACCTCCTCTTACCGCCTTGGGGGAGGTACCTTCCACAGATTCGGGATCCGATGGGGGGTCGAAGAAGATCAGTTGGCATTCACTCTGGAGTCGCCGTCTCGTCCTCAGCTTCAGCTGTTCGAGACGGTCTTTAACACTGGCAAGCCGCTCTCGGGTTATTGTCAAGACGATCCTTTGTGGCTCCTTCTGGCAGAGGTAGCTTCTCCATGTACTAATTGTGTGAAGACCCCGGGTAGATGCAAGGTTCTGCCGAATTCCCCTCGTTGCACCAACTGTACCTCCAAGAAGACTTGTAGTCTTGGAAAAATACTTTGATACCGGTATTTCGCTCGTCGTTGCAACCAAGACCTTGCGTACAGCCGCAGGTTTCTGGAGCTTCACGGAACCTCCGCGCATCAGTCAACGTGGGGTATTCCTTTGAGTACCTGGCGTGAATACGATGCTGCTCTCCATGCGCGAACCTCCTCCACTTCGACCCTCCTTGAGTTGAACATGCTGGACAAAAAGGACACTGCCGAGGCCGACCAGCAGGAACTACGGGAGTTCCTTGCCATGCAACAGGGCGAGGCAGTCGTCGCAGCCAAGCGTAAGCGCGACCGCTCCCCTTTGCCTGTGGCTGGTCCCTCCCGGAAAAAGGTTTGGTCGGACACTTCCAAGAAACGTTCTCGTCGTAGGTCCCCTGCGGTAGCTACTATTCCAGACTCCCCTCTTCGCATCCGGTTAGTGGTTCCTTCGAGTCGTCCCGTCGTAGCCTCCTCTTCCCCTCCTGTTCACCCTCGCTCCTCCCCTTCCTTAATGGAGGTACTTCACAGGGACCTGCCGATGCAGGGTCCCAGTGATTTGGTTCGATTGGCGGCTGCGGCGGAAGTACATCCTGGTTTGGTTCAGCAAGCTGGTTCCTCCTCCCCTGCTCAATCGCCTATAAAAGGTGCCGGACAGGATCTTCTCTCCTCGACCATGCCTCCCATTCTTCGTCCTGCCCTGGTACTCCGTAATCCCACTTCTCACCCTTACCGTGCTGAGAATCATCGTCTTGCTGCTCGGGTTTGTTTGCTGGAGTCCCAGCTTGCTGACTCACAGCGGGAGAACTCCTCCTTGACCTCTGCTCTTCGGGATACCTCGCATGCTCTTGAATCTCGACAACGGGAGGTGGAACAATTGAGGTCCTCCAGTCAAGAGTTCCTCCAGCATCAGGAGGAGTATCGTCGCATCGTCGATCAGTTTAATACCCTGGATAGGGCTCTTTCGGGACCGTCTGATCAAGTAAGTTGTAGGACTACAGTCCTCACGCTATCGTTTGTCTAATTCTCCTATTACAGAGTCTTCTAGAGCGTTTCCGACAGGTGGAAGAAGACCTTCGTATCACCAAGAAGGATCGGGATGATGCAACGGGGAAGCTTTCCACTTCCTCCCGTAGGATTTCCGAGTTGACTACTGCTCTGCTGTATCAACACGGTATTACGGATGAGGCCAATGCCCTGTCAACTCGTCAACGTGCTCGTTTGGAGGAGCTTCAGGAGGAGGTCCATCGCACTCGTGGTCGTGCTGTTTTCGTCGAACGCATGATTAAGGAGTACCCTGACGAGGGCTACTACGAAGTGGTCCTCCCTCCCCTCTCACAACTCGAAGGGGACCTCGTCAAGGTTCGGGCGGACCTTCGTCGTGTTGCTACTCTTGCCCACCGCCTCTATCGCTCTGATCCTGCCACCGTACTTCATCATCACAACCGTTACATTGGTGCGATCATTGAAGCGGTCATTGCCTTCCTTCGTCGTGCTCTGGAAACCGAGGATCCCGACGTTATGGCACACAACTTCCGATTGGCTTTGGATTATATGCAAACGGCGCGTGGTATTCATGGGGACCTCCACATACGGTCCTTTAGCAGCATCCAGTGGTTCTTTAACAACGCTGTTGACCAAGACGAGGGTCTTTACACCCTGATGTTGGAGAACTCCCGTTTTGACAATGATCGTCCCTTTTTGACTGCTGCTCAACACGCCGGATTCACTAGTCCCCCTCCCGACTCGTTGGAACCTCCCCTTCATCGCCGTATGTTAGCTTTGTCAACGGCTCTCCCTCACCGAGAAGGTGCTGGACGGTGGGACGATCTAGTTCCTGCGATCCCGAGTGACAATCAATTAACGCTGGACTGGGAGCGATTAATGTTGCAGTACATGCATCACATCATCGATACCCCGCTACCTGCTCCCGATGTTGCGACTTCTATATCGTCGGTGGGGCCAGGTGGCGAGTCATCGGGGGGAGCTGGAGTAGGTGCTGAACAGTCTTTCGACGCGGGAGTGTAAGACCTGGGT
>JANVFT010000165.1:0-43158 GCA_028011325.1 Lentinula lateritia | reverse complement strand
CGGTAGACCGACGAAGGACAGAAATTGTTGCCTTGTCGGGATTGTTCGTCTTCTTGCCTTTGTACGAAGCAAGTAGCTGCTGCAAAGCACCCAAATGGGGCTCAGCAACTCGAGCAATGTCAAGATCCTTCTTGTGATGGATAGGCATGCTAGGATGAACAATGATAGATGTTGATGGAACTTTGTATGGAATAAGAGCTCGACTGAGTTCGACTAATGCAAGTCGACTTGGAACGAATGGCATATTGATAGTCAATTGGCCTGAGCTTTTATACCAAAACAGTGAAATCAAGCTCCTGACCAAATTAGGACAACTGAGGACAGTTGGATTCTTTAGTTTGGGGGAGGAGGATATCGATTTGATTGAAAATTTACAAAATTTCAATTAGACTAATAGTTTTGCAATTAGATTGAATGGTATTACGAACGCAGTGACCCAGAATTGATCAAAGCGATCATACAGAAGGTCAAAATAAGCGGAATGAGTAAAGAAACTGCGCTCAGAACCTGAAAGTGGAGTTGAAAATACCTCCCGACATGGTTATGATCAATGGCGAACGGAGATCGATTTGAGCACTCAGGACAAGGAAGACAGTAAGTCTTGCGGACCTGATCTCGCATGAAATTCATGCCAGGATCCGGAATGGAGTCTTACTTTGAACCCCTATTCAAAGGTGGAACTCAGAACTGGCTCGATAATTTGCAAGCACTCATTCAAATTAAAACATGAACTGTGTGAACAATGTATTGAGAGAAAAGAAAATGTATCTACTCATTCAAATTAATAAGAATGATCAAGTGCAGCTCTTCAATCAAAGTAAATGGGACAAACAAAGTCTTTATCCTAGGACTTAAGTTCACTCATTCAAATTAATATGAAAACGAGCATGAGAACTCGTAAATTGATATATACAGGATAGTAATAACTATCCACAACAAAAAGCAATAGGTAAACTGACCTACAAGAAATACAGGAAAATACAAAAGATATTAGACTAATAAACCTAATAAAATGAAATGGTCTCGAGCAACCTGTGGTCCTGAAAAGGTCCATAGATGAGATGTTGGGTTAGGAAACCCAGACGATACGACCGCGAGTGGTCAGCTATAATGAGATATATGGGCATGGAAGCCCGTCCATGTATGACAAAATTAAAATAAAATAAAATAAAAAAAATAACGCCCCGACGCCCAAGGAACCAGCTACGACTAGAGAGTCTGCGCTGACTCTGCCCCCTTTTCAGGAGACAGAGCTCGCTCAGCCAAACTCTCGATAGTAGGGAGATCCAGCTCCATAGGAACCGATCACCCTACTTGACTGCTGGCACCCTCGTCCGCAGACCCCCTCTCGACTTCCTTGAGGCCTTCCAAAGCCTCGGTAGCAGAATCCGGAGGCGGGGAAGACTCGACCAGGTGTCCTTGTTTGTCTATGTGCGCCGTTGACTCGCCAGAATGGATGCTGCGTAGCAGTTCAATCCATTCACCGGGGGTACGATTGTCGAAATCCAGCCCACTCAAGTTGAATGGACTGGGCCAACGGAATAGAGTGGCCATAAGGGTCCACTCATTTAGATTGATTGCCCGATGATTGGGCTCGGCGGCCTTGAGTGCTTCCAGTACGGCGATAGGGTCCTCTCCTGCATCCTGCAGATCCAAGATGGATCGCAAGAAGAGGTCCCGCGTGGTGTTGAAAAGAGACCCGAGCTGTTTCAATTGGTCGTTCAAGTCGATGGCTCGTCGTAATGAATTTGCTAGATCTAAATAAAATCGAATGAATTAAATTAAATAAATCAAATGAAATTGAATAAAATGGACTTACTATGCGTACTGCTAGTTGAGGCCTTATGGAGCGCATTGAGTGCGTCCATGGCTAGCTCCATGTCCAAGGATCCCAAGCACTTTAAACTCCGGGAGGAGCAGGCTTGACACTTATACCCTGGAAGAGGAGCCGAATTTGCTTCCAGATCCCCTCAAGCGAGCGCCGAAACGCAAGCCTGACTGGGAATGGAAGGCTACATGAACCAAAGCATGATTAGCAATTAAATTAAAATGAGATATTAGAATTAACTTACATCGCGAATCACCCGATTAACCTGCATCAGGTCCTGCATCATAAAACGAGCATTTTGGGTCTCCAGAATGGAGCCCAGTTCGACGAAGTCAGGGTGGATTGCAAGCAAGGGATTTTCTCGATTTAAAGCAGCGCTATTCTATTAAGTTAATAGAGTTAGCATTCTGAATAAATTAAATGGAATGACTACGACTTACCCTGGCATGAGCAAATTTGGGGAAAGGAGTAAAACTCCCAGTTGACTGCTCAGGGAGCCGTAATCGTCCTTGAGAGTCCGCCAGAAGTACTGGTTGAAAGGTACTATCCGGGGAACGCTCAGGAGCGGATTTTGTGGCAGCCTTGGATACTCGTTTGGGAACGGTCACCCATTTAACTGGACGACGAGGCAATGAAGCTACAATCCCATTAAATTAATAAAATAAAACGAAGTAAATGAAGAATAAACTTTTACCAGAAATGGAAGATGTCGTTTTGAGGCGTTTTGGAGGAGGAGCAGTATCCTCATCCTCAGACTCAACTTCATTGGAAGTCGAGTCCTCATCAGTGACAACAATTTGTCGCGCTTTTCCTTTTGAGGTGATCGAAGTATTTTTCCTCGAACGAGGAGGGAGTCGAACCCTTTTGTAAACCATACCAGCAGGAGGGGGATGATCAGCCTTAGAATCTTCAACTACCTTGACGGTAGTTTTGGATTTAGGCTCCTTTTTACCTACGGAAACCTTTGTAGACGAAGAGGCTATGGGAGCTGAACCTACGGAAGGGAACCCACTCAAGAGCTCGTTATCCGAGTCTCTTGAACGAGTGGAACGTGGCGATGAAACTGAATCAAAAACAAAGATTAAATGAATAAAATAAGAAATCAATGAACTAAATTAATACTCACAAAACGTGGAAGCATCAGCCTTGAGGCTCTCTAACTCCCGATTCCTTCTAATTAATCGAGGGGGAGCTACAGGTGCCTTGGGAACAGATGTCGAAGGTTTGATCTCCAAAGGTGGTGAAAGAGTACTAATTTTCGATGCGACTGCCGGTGAAACCTTACCGCGTAAAGAGGCAAAAACATCTAAATCCTTAGAAGGAACCGAACGCATCATTGCGCTTCCTTCACAAAAACGTAGACAA
Source organism: Lentinula lateritia (assembly GCA_028011325.1). NCBI lineage: Eukaryota > Fungi > Basidiomycota > Agaricomycetes > Agaricales > Omphalotaceae > Lentinula > Lentinula lateritia. The sequence goes on along the minus strand of JANVFT010000165.1, from coordinate 39,965 downwards.
AAGGGAATTGGAATGGCAGGGAATTGTTCAAATTTTGGAACACCCTGTAAATTAAATTAACGAGAATAAAGAGAATTCAATAGAAATGAACATTTACTTTAGCTGAAGACCGATACTCAGGGGAAATGCCCCATTGCTGCGTCAAATTTTCGCGAAGAAAAGCGGGTAGACCGAAAGTAAGAGATTCAGCGGACAATAAGACCTGTTCTGCGAATAAAGGGCAATTTGCCCGACCCATCCAAAAGTCATGAATATAAATCTACGAGAAACTGTTAATACCTGCAATAAAAAGAAGGGTAGAGGTGGCTACGTACCAAAAAGGGAGCAGCCTCCTCAAAAACATTGTAAATCTCTAACTCTGTTGAAGGTGATTCCTCTACCAAATCCTGTAGGGTTCGAACCGCCATTTGCGCCGAACAAAATAAATCCAATCCGGAAGCCACGGACAATGGACGCAATGTGTCGGGAGGAAAACAGAGGGGAACGAGAGAGCAAGGGTAGGAAAAGGCAGGAAAGGAACTAGACTCATGGTAATCCGGTGAATTTTGAGAGTCCAAAACAGGAGGGACATAGTCTCCCTGTTGAAGGCGCTGAAAAATTGAGCTTTCAAAGAATAATGGGAGCATTGATTTTAAATTGAGTTCAGACAAAAGAACCTGAGCCTCCAAAAGGGAGGTAGGCAGAAGGGTGGTTGGGCCTGAAGATCGAGTTTGACTCGAGGTTGAAGCCATTCTGAATTAATGAGATGGAAGAAAAGAAGGAAAGGGGAGAAAACGGACTTCAACGAAAATTTGTTGAACCCCGTGCCCCGAATCAAATAAATGTACACACTGAATCAGTGTGTACGTCAGAGCAGCTCTCCATAAAATGGAAGCTCGTTCTGTGACTAGATGATAAAAAGATTGTGAATTAAAATTTTAAAATGTGATACGAATACCAAAAAAGTATCCAATTCAAATTGAGCGCTAAACTGCTACGATTCGTAGCAGGCGTGTGAATAAATTGATAAGATGAGCACTAGAAACCCATTTGAGGGCATCCAAATTGATTGGAGAGCACGGAGAAGTAGAGATCCAAATCCAGTGAATTACATTAAAAGGAGATATAGTCTTGTTGAATCAATCTAATAACAGATTGGGTATCCTTTCCCTATACAAAACTACGAATGACCGAGGACGGTCAAATTCTTTAGTTTGGGGGGGATGACACGCCTAAATTTTGGCTAGACGTCTATGCTGTGAATTGTGACATTTTCACATATAGATTTGTATCGAGAGGACTGTAATTGAGACCCAGATTGACAGTCAAAGTCAATACTGAATCAGTCTAATAAGTTGAAGGGACCATATACCCATACTACCACAAGTTGGTTAGTTTACCCATCCCCGATACTACCTACGGATAGCAGTCTACCTGTTTGTCAAGCAGGATTATACCAGACTCGGACTACATCCGAAGGATGACCATTCACGTATGACATACCAAGGGTATTCTTATTGGACCTTACACTGGCAGGAGTTTGGAAGAACTTACTCAAGTGACCATGAACCGAGGATTGACTCGAAATGACTTTCTAGAACTCAGGAATTATCAAATACTCCTTCTAGAACGAGATCATGCATTAATCTAAAAGACTGCGATTTAGTCTAATAGACCAATCAAGTTGCATGGTTGAGTAAAATGACTAGAAGAACGATCGAAAGACTGCGAGGCTCCGAAGACATATCAAATGAATGTCAAAGAGTCCTGACGTAGAAAATATTGAAGAATGCAATTAAATGAATACTATGTGTAACTCCCTTGATTGAGTATAGGCACAATGGGTGTCTATTGAAAGAGAGAAGCAATTAGTTTAATCCAGATGAATCAGATTGATAGGATTAGAATCGAGGAGAGCTGATTTGCCTCCGGACGAGGTGACAAACAATCGAAGTAAGTGTTGAACAGCAATGACAGTTGAACACCATTCGAGTCATTCTCCAAAAACAATTAAATTAAATGAATATTGAAGTACCTGCCTATGTTTGGAGGTATACTAGAATCTTGGAACCAATATGGACCAAATAAGGACATGTAGATTCAAATTAAATGGTATCTGACTGAGTGTAGAAGTTTCCTTGCGGTTCCGAAAGTTGATTGTATTAAATTAATTGTACTATGCGACTCTATATTCTGTATGTATAAATAGCAATCCGATGTATCTGGAATACAAGTGATTTTGGGACGACGTTGCAGTGCTAATCCGTAAAAAGGAAAGACACACTCCCGCCAGACTGAAACCTCTTCGCTAGCAGCCATTCGGGCCCGGCACTTGTGAGTATAGGAACATCGTGTTCTGCTCCTTGTGACTGCGAGAAGTATATCCAGTTGTTGGGTATTCTTCGAACTTAGGATCAGTTGTTGGTCTTAAGGGCAAATCACGCTGTGTGGTTGTGCCAGCACATAGTTCTAGCCCTCTGTAGGGGTCTGTGTGTTTCGGTTTTAATTTACTTTGATTCAAACCCCCAATTCTTGATATACCCATATCAATACAATCAAAGCACAAACCATGCTGAATCTACCTTAATCAAAGGAATATACTGAATCCTTAGAACAATTTAAATTGATTGATCAAAGCTTCTTACTTAGCTCTCAAAGCTTTGCGGAACCTTTGCCAACGCTACCCCTTGCTATTAAATAAATTTGATAGCAGTGAACTCGCATATTGTGTATTAGATTGGTTGGTTGGAGTGCCCATTAGATTCCTTCCTTTCTCTTTCACACAAAAACAAGGCAAGCTCGTTAGCGCTAATACTAGCAATCCCCCCGTCACATTCAATAAGACGACAAAGAGCTCATATTGAACTCTTCCTGTGTTACTACCATGACACAAGCCCCTCAAATCAGGAGGGACGCTCCCAACGCGAGCGAACATTGAATAAGACAATGTTAACTGTTCCAACCAACAGACATGAGCGAACACTCGTCCTTAAGAGTACGTAACTCTGCACACACCCCCCTGCTCAACTTCAGATAATTGCATGACAGGCTGGCCAGCAACTTACACAGAGTTGATAAGAATAACACTAGTGAGCCTCCTGGATCAACACAAGTCCAACACAATCTACCAAATGTGAATGCCCCCCAGGGCGTTGAGATGCTACCTACACGAGGTACCAAATATAAAGAGAGAAAAATCTGGTGGAACATCCAGCCCTCTGCAAAACTGGAATTGCCGAAATTCGTCAGTACGGTACGTCATAGCAAATACAGTCTCTCCAGTGACTAACTCAAACCACAGGATGCCAAGCCCTGCCACGCCTGACAAAGTCAACACAGAGAACAATGCCAACAAGAAAGCCTGGTGTGACACCTCACAGTCTGCTCACCAATCACCAGGCCACTCCTTGCCCTCATTGCGCAAAGTCCCCAGCGCAACACGGAACCTATCCCGGACCCCATTACCTAGAGGCAGTCAGCTTTGTAACTTGCTAATCCCAGGACACGCTTCGGAAGAAGAGGAACTTGGTCCACTACACCCCATTCCCCAACCCCACTTTCTCTGCGCACTTACAGACCCGGTCCCTAGAACCGAATCGGACCCATCGGATCCCTTTGTTGACCATGACATCCCAATAACTGGCCCACCAAGCCCAGAGAAAAACCTCAGTAACCTGCTAGCGCCGTCTCTAGAGAAAGAGAGGGAAAGGAAACAGATAGACCAATCGGACGAGAATCCGCACCTCCAACCAGTCCCTGCGCTGGAACTGGAACAACCCTCTGATATCGAGGCATGGAGGGTATTCACTCAGAACACTGGCCAATTTGAGCGCATTATCCTTGACTTCCCCTTTCTCTACCAAGGCCATTCCGACGAGACAATATGCTCTATCCAAGACCAGAGCGACAAATGGGTGGCCATCATGCCTATAAATGGAGGAAGATATCTCTTCTCGCACTCGCGGGACATCTTTGACAAGATCGAGTCCACGCTGGCTGAAGCTGGCTGCTCAGGACAAATCCTCCCCCCTGAAGTTCCAGAACTTCCCTCCACTGCCATCGTGAACCTTACTAAAGGACAGTCCATGGCAAACACGAATACTGCCCAGGACAGCTTTGGCCCTCCATATGCGGCGTTCTTGAGTTTTGACTCATTTGCTGACTGGGACAAGATCCTCAGGCAACAAAGTTTTGCAAAATCTAAACTAGTCGCCTTCCACGCAATCCCTGTCATTAACAAGCTTCAAAAGTGGGTCGTTGGTCACTTCTGGACTACTGTTAAACGGTACAATGATGAAACAAAAGCAAACATGATGTTTGTCATCAAGAACTACCTATTCCACTCAAATGACTTCCGACACCTTATTCAACTCTACTCCACTATTAAAGGACCACTTGACGAACAAGTCACGGCCCTCCTTGACATGTTCGACCTTCGAAAACAGGAGTACGAATTCAAAAAGAACGATGCGTCTCAATACCAATGGGTCTTATTTGCAGCCCCGACCTCTATGAACCCCAACCTGGCGATACGGGAATTCAAAGAAGAACAGATCTGTTCCTTCATTCGCTCCCGGGAATATAGGGGAGGGATATACCATGTTAAAGCTGCCCCGCTTTACTGTGCCATGTGTAAATCCTGGACACACAATTACTTTGCCTGCTACTTTGCCACATCCCCTGACTGGCACGGGCCCAAGATCGAAGAAAGGATCAAGGTCATCACCGAGGAAGTCAAGAAAGACCGCCGCAGAGCACAGAGGGGCACTCAGGCCAAAAGCAACGGCCATAATCATTCTCATAAGTAATACACATTGTTCATTGCTATATACTGTTACCCCGTTTCAATAAGAATACTGTTCACTCCCCGAGCACTGAGTGAACCTCCCTGGACCCAGGTCTGGAAGAAGTCATCTAACAAGGAGACGCAAATCTCACCTGCTTAATTTACTGACTATTCTTACTAGGACAGGACAGGACGTAGGTTGAGATACACGCACAGTGATCATGAATCAATGTGCAGCAGTGGTGAGGGCTTTTGAGCCCAGGGATCACCTGCCAGCGATCCTGGCCTCCCCTCGTTTGTAAGTAAGGCTCCCGGAAGCATATGGATCAACGATGGTGGAATCCCTAGCTGAGGGAAATGCTGAATGGTCGTGGCGAACCCACCAGCCTATTTCTCCCTTCTAACCTCATAGTCACAGCCATCAACAACATAACAATAAACCCAATATCAAACCCTCAAGGTACGTCGTCTCACCTGAATGAATCTACTAATGGCCCTGTAGGTACATCCCCCCACCACCTCCCAACAAGTCATAAAACAAATGTAAGACCCCAAGAAGAGGGCACTCATGACCACACTCACAACAGAGCTACCTTGGATGCATATCGCAGACCAAGGGGTGCCGATAATGGCGCTGGGACGCATTTCGCAAACCGTCCCATAAAACAAGGGACCACACCTGCATATCAGGTAGACCTAAATAACCATGGTCAGGCAGCAAATCCACCCATCCCTCCCAATGTGAGTGATAACAGTTCACAACACCCAACAACCCATAGCCGCTCAAAATGTAAACTAAACACGAAGGCGGCAATTAAACTAGCAGGTCTAAACATCAAAGGACATGGAAACACCAATGTAAGCAACAACAGTAACAAGTGGTCAGACATTAACAACCTGATGATAATGGAGAAAATCAGCATTCTTGTCGCAGGAGAAGCTCACATGGATGCAGAACGGAAAGAGGACATTGAACGAATGTTTGGAAGAAACCTCAAAATCTTCTACTCCAAACTCCAAAACACCGCAAATGCAGCTGGGATAGCAATTGTACTGAACCGGAGGCTGACAAATGTTGAAGGTATCCAGACACATGAAATAGTACCTGGACATGCTATGTTATTAGAAACCTCTTGGCACAACAATGAAAAACTATCAATACTAGCTATATATGCCCCCAACAAAGATGTAGTCACACTTACATCCTTCTGGACAAAAGTAAGAACCTTCTTCGAAAAGAATAAACATATGAAGAAACTGGACTTCATAATTGGAGACCTCAATATGGTTGAAGAGCCTTTAGATCAACTCCCCCCACGTAATAATCCCCAAGTAATAACAGAGACATTTGACGAACTTAAAACATCCTTACAACTTGTAGATGGCTGGCGAAACACATACCCAGACACACTAAAATACACATATTACCAAAACTGCAGTGGCCAGATGCCCCATCACTCTAGACTTGACTGAATATACTGTAAGACCGAACATGCAACATTCACCTTTGAATGGAATATACAATGTCCTAAGAGCGTGAAAACTGACCATGATCTAGTATCTGTGAAATTCACATCCGTAGGTGCACCATCGATCGGTGAAGGACGATGGACAATGCCTATACACCTCATGTATGATAAACCCTTATCAGAGTTCATTCAAACCAAGGGCATGAAACTAATGGAAGAACTAGATGCACTTGAGGAACCAAATCAACGCACCCAAGAAAACAATGCACAAACTCTATGGGCAGATTTCAAAGTAAGAATGATTGCTCGAGCTCGAGAATGGGCAAAAGTGGTAATTCTGAAGATTGAGAAAGACATCGCCAACCTCAATGCTAAGCTGGAAACAATCAGCAATGACCCACTTGTAGAAAATGAAGAATGCTCACTCTCAATAACAGTCATTAAAGAGGCAATCTCAGGCCTTGAGTCATGGCATCGGGAATCCAACAGGGCTATAGCTAAAGCCCGTAATACAGTACAAGGGGAAACCCTCTCAAGATACTGGTCAGGTTTAAACAAAGAAAAGAAACCTAAAGAAATTATTCACTGACTAAAAAAGTGTGAACCGCCACCTCCTACTAATAACAGAGGCATAGCCCCAACAGCAGAGTATGAAACACACTCTCAACGAATGGCCAAAATGATGAAGAATCATCATGAAAACCTACAAAATGACGAAGTACCCATTGATGAAATCCAGAGAGAGGCAACCATTGGAAAAATTCTTGGAAATATCCACATACACTTATCTGAGGAGTCAGCAGAAGAACTTGGACAAATTTTGGATGAAACGGATGTTCAAGAAGCCTTAAAACTATCAGCAAACTATAAAGCCCCCGGAATAAATGGAATAACCTATGAAATCTGGAAATTAATCCATGCCCGATTCAAAGATGCCAAGGCACATAATAAACCTGCCTTCAACATAATACAAACCCTCTGCAGAGTATACAATGACATCGAATTACATGGTATGGTACCGGAAACAAAATTCTCAGAAAGCTGGCTATGCCCCTTGTACAAAAAGAATGACCGTTAACGAGCTTGCCTCGTTTTTGTGTGAAAGAGAAAGGAAGGAATCTAATGGGCACTCCAACCAACCAATCTAATACACAATATGCGAGTTCACTGCTATCAAATTTATTTAATAGCAAGGGGTAGCGTTGGCAAAGGTTCCGCAAAGCTTTGATCAATCAACTTGAATTGTTCTAAGGATTCGATATATTCCTTTGATCAAGGTAGATTCAGCACGATTTGTGCTTTGGTTTGTATTGATTTGGGTATATCAAGAATTGGGGGTTTGAATCAAAGTAAATTAAAACCAAAACACACAGACCCCTATGGAGGGCTAGAACTATGTGCTGGCACAACCACACAGCATGATTTGCCCTTAAGACCAACGACTGATCTTAAGTTCGAAGAATACCCAACAACTGGATAGACTTCTCACAGTCACAAGGAGCAGAACACAATGTTCCTATACTCACAAGTGCCGGGCCCGAATGGCTGCTAGCGAAGAGGTTTCAGTCTGGCGGGAGTGTGTCTTTCCTTTTTATGGATTAGCACTGCAACGTCGTCCCAAAATCACTTGTATTCCAGATACATCGGATCGCTATTTATACATACAGGATATAGAGTCGCACAGTACAATTAATTTAATACAATAAACGTTCGGAACCGCAAGGAAACTTCTACACTCAGTCAGATACCATTTAATTTGAATCTACATATCCTTATTTGGCCCATATTGGTTCCAAGATTCTAGTATACCTCCAAACATAGGTAGGTACTTCGATAGTTATTTAATTTAATTGTTTTTGGAGGATGACTCGAATGGTGTTCAACTGTCATTGCTGTTCAACATTTACTTCGATCGTTTGTCACCTCGTCCGGAGGCAAATCAGCTCTCCTCGATTCTAATCCTATCAATCTGATTCATTTGGATTAAACTAATTGCTTCTCTCTTTCAATAGACACCCATTGTGCCTATACTCTATCAAGGGAGTTACGCATAGTATTCATTTAATTGCGTTCTTCAATATTTTCTACGTCAGGACTCTTTGACATTCATTTGATATGTCTTCGGAGCCTCGCAGTCTTTCGATCGTTCTTCTAGTCATTTTCCTCAACCATGCAACTTGATTGGTCTATTAGACTAAATCGCAGTCTTTTAGATTAATGCATGATCTCGTTCTAGAAGGAGTATTTGATAATTCCTGAGTTCTAGAAAGTCATTTCGAGTCAATCCTCGGTTCATGGTCACTTGAGTAAGTTCTTCCAAACTCCTGCCAGTGTAAGGTCCAATAAGAATACCCTTGGTATGTCATACGTGAATGGTCATCCTTTGGATGTAGTCCGAGTCTGGTATAATCCTGCTTGACAAACAGGTAGACTGCTATCCGACGGTAGTATCGGGGATGGGTAAACTAACCAACTTGTGGTAGTATGGGTATATGGTCCCTTCAACTTATTAGACTGATTCAGTATTGACTTTGACTGTCAATCTGGGTCTCAATTACAGTCCTCTTGATACAAATCTATACGTGAAAATGTCACAATTCACAGCATAGACGTCTAGCCAAAATTTAGGCGTGTCACCGTGCAGAAATGGCAAACTACAGGCCAATATCTCTACTTAACTCTGACTATAAAATTATGTCCAAAGCCCTCACTATTAAATTAGCCAAAGTAGCACCCATGCTAATCAATGGTGCTCAATGTTAAGATCATGTACACCGTGTAACCGTGCCAAAGCCACAAGGTGTCTAAGTGCGGAAGACAAGTGGGACAGTAGTGAAGTTATTAACAACACCGCCGTTACGCCGTTAGTCCCTGGAGATCGAGAGTATAGAGGGAGGAGCTAAGTAGCAGCCAAGTCGGAGCGGCAATATCGCCGGTGACGAGGAGCGGACTGAAGGACGTCTAAGTCCTAAGGTTATGGTAGAGAGTACTTCAAGGCAATGAGCCTGAAGACTTAGAAGGGCACAGAGTTAAGGAGGGAATCTAAGTCGATAATTAAACTGAGGAACTACAGTAGCATACAGGCAGTATTTATATCTATGGATTGGCGCATTGGTGCGGAGCGCCAGACTAACTACTAGGAGCTATACGAGTAGTACCTGCAGGGTAAAGTAAAAGACAATAAGAAGGGACTAGAACGAAAGGGTATGTGTAGCGAGAAAGAACAATAAGAGTAAGATTACAATAAGAGTGGATCTTCAGAGTACCGGGCGGCGGAATGGAGGCCCGAGGCATGGACTTGACACTCAAGCAGGATTCATCCCAGGCCGACACATTTATGACCAGATATGGCTATCCAAACTCATCATCAACCTTGCAGAGGTAACAGAACAAAATAGTGCCCTGGTTGCACTCGACCAAGAGAAAGCCTATGATAAAATTAAACATGATTACCTATGGAGAACTCTGGAGAAATATGGGATACCTCAAAAATTCATACAAGCAGTCAAAGCACTATATTCCGATGCATATACATATGTCTATATCAATGGAATGAAAAGTGAAAAACCCTACAGAGTCACTCGGGGTGTCTGGCAAGGAGATCTGCTATCCTGTTTACTCTTTGATATTGCAATTGAGCCACTCGGAGAACTACTAAGAAAATCAGATCTCAAGGGTTTTGAAATCCCTGGCAAGACTGAACGGTTGATTGCAACCTTTTTTGCAGATGATACAACAGTATTCCTATCTGAAAATGATGACTTTGGAAGACTGCAAGAGCTATTAGACTGCTGGTGCGCCGCCTCGGGTGCAAAATTTAATATTGGAAAAATGGAGATTATACCCATTGGCACCCCCGAATATCGCAACATGGTTAGACAACAGTGCTTCCTCAACAACAACAATGATTCCCAGATACCTGTACATATCAAGATTGCCCATGAAGGTGAAGCAATCCGTTCCCTTGGTGCCCTAATCGGGAATGGCATCAGTCAAATCCAACCATGGACAAAGGTCCTGGAGAAAATTGATAACTCACTGAATCAATGGGACAAAAGTAAACCAACAATGGAGGGAAGACGCTTAATAATATCAATGGTGATTGGGGGAATGACACAATACCTGACAAAAGTCCAAGGAATGCCCCCAGAGGTTGAAGAGAAACTTACCAAACGTATTAAACAATTCCTATGGGATGAGAAAACCCATGTAAGAGTAAACAAAGAAATGGTAGCAGCTCCAATTGGAATGGGAGGCAGACAAGTACTCGACCTACTAGCACGGAATGAAGCCATTATGCTTACATGGTTGCGGTCATATTTAGATCTATCACCAGATTGAGCAACATGGACCTATGTGGCTGATGCTCTGATGGCACATCATGTACCCAAAAGTTACAAAGTCATTGACGAGCACTCTAGGATTAATATTTTCCTCCAGTCATGGAACACAGAAAAAAAGAGCCTACCAAAGGACCTACAAGACATGATAAATGTTGCCACCTGATATGGACTAAGACTTGAGGTCATGGCACCGTCCAGAGAAATAATCCGCCAGATGCCCATCTGGCTACACAGTAAAGCAAATGGTATCCGGTGCTTGCAACATAAACCTGAAGCTAAATGTCTCCGACAGAACCACAAAATCGGAACTGTAGGTGACACAGAAGAGTTGACTAAACATTTAAGAAACACACATCATTATGCATGACGGAATTGTGCATGCCCGAAATACAGACAGATGCGTGAAGACAACTGCCAAAACCCCCATAAGTGTTATGAATATGCAAAGAAATTGATTGAAACCCTACCACCTAAATGGAACCCACTATCAAGGCTACCCGAGGACCATGAACCACAGACACAACCATTACCCTTAACAAGCAGCATGGAAGCCTTTGATTATAGAGTCACCACAACAGGGACACTAGCTGATGTTTTCCGCATCTTTACTGAAGGTGAGTGCAACGAAGAGATCCCCATGACAGAATGGGACCATGGAAAAGAAAACAAACGCATTGAAATATACACTGATGGTTCATGCACCGGAAACGGAACTGATGAAGCCATTGCCGGAGCAGGAATCTATGTACCAAACAACAATGCACTGTGCCAAGCAATAAGACTACCAATTGAAATTAAACAAACCAAACAGGAGAAATCCTGAGTATAAAACAGGCAGCCGAAAATATAGACATGGACGCAGAAATAACCATCAACAGCGACTCAAAAACCACTATCCAAGCCCTAACAGGAATCTCAGAAAGTTTGAGGACCGAGGCTTCCTCGGGGTCAAAAATGTGAAGGAGATCAAGGTTACAATTGCCAGACTACATGAGAGGAAGGCACCGACAAACCTACGCTGGGTGAAAGGACATTCCGGGATAGAAGGGAATGAAAAGGCTGACCAGCTAGCAAAGGAAGGAAGCGAAAAATCACACACAGACACAATCAACATGACAATACCCCCACCCCTGCAAATATCTGGAATGAAACTAAACAAACTGATGCAGGCAACTGCCTACAAAGCAATCCAACACCGAAAAATGAACACCAGGGCTTATCAGAACGCACTGAACCGAAAAGCAACAAAAGTGAATATTGGGAGAGCCAAAGCCAGCGTCCAGGAAATCGGCTCCAATCACCCTACAGACACAAACCTTTGGAAATCAATACGAAACAAAGACTTCGAACGCAAAACAAGGACCTTCCTGTGGATGGTGTATCATAATGCATACAAAAATGGAGAATACTGGGACACAATACCCGGTTACGAAATACGTGCCAACTGCTCTGAATGCAGAGTAACAGACTCCTTGGAACATATACTAACAAAGTGCAACTGCCCAGGCCAGGACTTAATCTGGAGACTAGGTCAAGAGCTCTGGAAGAACAAAAGATCTGCATGGGTCAAACCTCATTTTGGGATAATCCTTGGCTGTGGTCTAGCGAACTTCAAAAATGACGACAACAAACCTTTGTCTGGGGACTCTAGACTATACAGAATACTAATATCGGAATCCACATATCTGATCTGGAAACTCCGATGTGAAAGGGTCATAGGGGGAAAGCTCCACTCACTGAGAACGAAATCATCCGCCGATGGAGGAAGACACTAGAAAATAGAATACAACTCGACTGAATCCTGTCGACCCGAAAATTCAATGGGAAACCACTATCAAAGAAAAAAGTGGAAAATACCTGGAAAGAGGTTGTGATGGACCAAGAGATATTCTCCTAGACCTGTATGGTGGGAGCCGGGGTTTTAGTGGGTAAACGCATTGGTTGTGGATGATAGGTGAGATATGTTTATGTTTATGCTAATTTATTACAGGAAGAGAGTGAAGCGACCAACACGGAGTCCCACACATAAGTGCGTAATGCATTCCCCCGGGTGGACTTTACAAATACAGTCGACTCCCTCTTAACCCATACCCCTATAAACCCATACTCCCTTATACTCCATACATTTTCTGGGTTACCGACCTCGTTTGCAGGGAAATGCCATGCATAACCCATAACTCTCCCATACCCCATAATCCATACCTTTTTGGGGGTATTCTCCGCTATATTTTCACCTATAACCCATACCTTGATTGCTATCATCACATTTGATACTCCCAAAATGGGATCAGTAAGTAGACAATTGGCACAAAATCAATACAAAACCAATAAAATGGTCGATTTACACTAAATTTGAGCTAACATAACCCATGCTAACCCATGTATGGGGTGTTACAGCTCCCGATTAGGCAAAATGTCACGCATGTCACTTGGTGTGACCACCCCATAAACCCATACTCTCCCATAACCCATAGGTCTAGACCTCCACGGAGGGGTATGGGTTAAGAGGGAGTTGACTGTATATCTACTGCTCGGCCACGCGCCTTGCCTCATATACGACCGGAGGGAGACAACGTTGTTATCTGCCTGAAGGTAATCCGCTAAAACGGAAACGTTCCACAAAAAAAAAAAAAAAAAACTAATTTAGCATTCCACGTCGACTTCACGTGACTGCCACGTAAGTTGCTAAGAAGAACCCTTTGGCGTTTTCCCTTAACAACGCCTCACCCAACAGCCCAACGCACCGTCACCACCATGGATACCCAACAGCCACCAGCAACACCCACTCGCAATCATCCTTCCGTCATTGAGCAGAGCACGCCAGCGACTCGAGGATCCACAAGCAATGCCCAATCCGACGTCAAGAGTAACCAGTCTGATTACCTCTGATTACGCGCCGTTCTTGGAGGAAGACGTTGCCAACGAACGCTGTATTCCGTTGGAAATGTTCCTACAGGAGATCCTGCATGTTTCTCCCGAGAGGAAGGACCGGATGCAGAACCTCGCCGCAACTAAGGGCTTCCAGAACAAATTGGATTCTTACAAGCAGGAAGTCGGGCGCGAGACAGACCTTTACGAACCCTTTGTCGAGCTCGCCAACTTCTGCCTGGATAAATTTGGCATGAATCACCTGCAATTCTGTCGGAACGATCCTACCATTATTCGTGGGTCTAAGTCCAGCCGCAAACCCGACGTAGTGAACGTGGAGAGAGAGGCTCTCGGAAACAATGGGCGTGGGGGGGTGACGCCGAAGCATATGCATAAAGCCGGACCGGGAAGGGAGGACGCGTTCCACTGGCCTGAACTTCGGTCGTTTTGGGAGTTTAAAGTCAAAGGTACGTGAAGCAGGCATTCGAATTACTTTCTTTTCAAACGAGGTAAAAGAAATGATACAGTTGATACGTCACCACCAACCGTGAAGACCCCCGCCACGAATCCCCCGAAGGCCAACAGCAGACAGCGTGCAGAGCCCAAGGCACCCACACGCGAAAGTCTACCTCGAAGCGGGAAGGCAATTTCGAACCCCGAGGCAGTGTCGGTTGGAAACAAGCGACCGAGTGAGGACACTGGTTCTCTAGGGCTACCCCCCAAAAGGTTCAGGACGGAAAACGTTGATACCAAGGTTCGGTTCGGTTCTTTTGACTCGATCGTGTTTTTGACTCATGTAATAAGATTCAATGCGCGAGCTACGCACTGGAGCTTCTATCAAACGGTGGCCTTCGCAGCCATGTGATCGCAGTGCTTGTCTCGCGCAATTCCCTCGAATTGCTGTACTACGATCGTTCGCTCGTCCTTAAATCTCAGGCACTGGACTTCACCGAAGACACCGCGAGCTTCCTCGCCATCCTTTTTGGCTTCGGAAACCTCACTCCTACTCAGTGGGGTGACCCCGCCTCAACGCTACTCAAGGCACCGAAAGTCGCCGCCTTTTCTGACGATTACAAGGCGATGTATTTTGGCTACGTCCTCACATTATCCGAAGGGTGGCAACTCCAGTTGGGCAATGTTATCTTCCGGGCGCACGGGATCATTGGGCGCGGCACTGTTGTTGTGGGTGCCAAGGTGGTCGCTAGTCCTCTTCCCAACTTCGTGGGCAAGCGCGTGGTCGTGAAGTGGAGCTGGGTTGCGACGACGCGAAAGGAGGAGGGTTACATCGTGAAGAAAGCAGTGGAACATGCCGATGCGAATCGACCTAGTATGCGTCATCATCTACCTAACATATATCACTATCAAGAATTCCCCAAGCAAACCCCGCAATGCCAGAAATTTCTGCTTGCCAATTTCAAGGACGCATATGAAGAACGCGTTCTTCGGATTGTAGTTCAGGAAGAACTTCACCCAATCACGGACTTGACGGACGCGACCGAGCTCGCCGAAGCGTTCAAGCAGATTTTTGAGTGTGCGTTGGCCTATTCCTCGTCCTCTTTGCGATCTTATTTAGTGGATGCAGGCTATCGTTGGCTGTATGAGGGGCCCAAAATCATGCACCGCGACGTCAGTATCAGCAACCTGATGTTCCACAGGATTGACGGAAAGTTGTACGGGGTTTTGAATGATTTCGATCTTGCCGCTTTTCACGACGGCAGCGTGCCTTCGACCTCCAAGCAGCGCACAGGCACAAAACCATTCATGGCGAGGGATCTCCTGGAGCATCCTCCCCCAAGGCACTTCTACCGACACGATCTTGAATCGTTTCTATACGTCCTCGCATTCCTCACGTGCGATACTTCTGCTCCGGGTTCCACACTTGGGACCTGGATTGATCTCGGGATGGTAGCGCTGCAGGACGCCAAGAGCAATGTTCTCACCATCAAGAGATTTCCTCCGCAAAAACCTGCCTTTGAAGGCTTTGACTTCTGGATAACCCTCCTCCGTCAATTGTTCACCGAAGGCCTTTCTAAGCGGACGAGGCACGAGGATGATGAATTTTTTGCGCGTAGGACAGGTGCCTTACTACCATTGGATTTCGATCATGAAACCCTTGGTGGCTGTGTGACTTTCGCGACCTTTGCTGCCGCTCTGGAAAAACCGCTCTTGCAGCCGGCGTGATATTGCGTATCGAGTAACTTGTATTTTACGACGGATGTTACATACTCCTACTTCACCTATGCAATTCGCTTCTATCAATGACGCTACGATGAGTGTACGAAAGCGAATTTTTGAACTAGGTGATTTTGAAATTCCCACCGCCTACTCCTCTGCCACCAATGAGCTAGGAAGAAAAGTCTGGGGATTGGGTAGAGAATCATCCGTGGATTGTGGGTGGTACACTTCCCAATCAACGCCGCTGGTGATCCTTATGCTTCGACTTCTTCTCATCCTTATATCCACTCTATCATTTCCCTACTCACTCTACCACCTACTTCTCTGTACCCCTCTGCTCCATTTGAGCACATATCTCTTGTCGACACATTACCTTCCTTACAAAACCCAAACCCAGCTCACGCCTCTCCAAATCATCCAGCCCCTCCTTCCTCTTCTTCGTAACCCACACGGTCTACCAGCTGTCAAAACTCGGGTGGGGTTGGCATTTAGTGACCTTCAAAGTATGCGTGAAGTAGGAACACTTCGAGCTGCCAAGGTGTTGAGGAAGGAAATCAGGTAGCGGCGAGTATGGAAAATTCCGGAGAGATGATGCATGGTGTCAGAGTAGTCGTGGTGGATGTTGACATCGAGGGATCCATGAGGAGTGATACATCTTCATCGTCCTCATCGGGTTCAGGCTCGATACCGCCAGATGCGTACAAAACGATGGAACACTGGACAGTGTCTGAGAAGCTTTGACCGAATCATCGTCGTCGTCGTAAACGGGGACTCCACCTCATATTGGTAGCTTTGTATCTGCCATCATTGGCGTTGTTAGCAATGCCCGATATGGATTTGGTTCGTATTCATTCAGCGCCTTGGGTATGCAATTTGGTGTTGGGAGGTTCTTGAGCTGGATGGGAGGGGATAGGTTGTTCGTTGGATCTAGTGGTATGTTCCTTGCTTTGTCTCCTTGTGGTCCAATACTGACTTTTCTTACTCAGTATATTCCTCCACGTTTCTCCCACCGTTACGTATCCTCACCACGATTCCTAGTTTTTTCTGCAGACCTCATCCCGGACTAGGCCAAGGCCCAACTCCATCCAGATGTCCACGCAGGAGTCAGCCAAGTTGACTGATCAATACTACTGCTTTTTATACAGCTTCGCCCATTAGCTTCAACAGCCGTTCAACAGACTACCACCGTGGCCACCTCGCCGTGCTCTCCGTCCTCACCGTTGTCTCCGACTCGGGCCAGTCAACCTGGCTAGCCCAATTCCATTTTATGCGCGCTGCTTCCAAAATATACTACCCCATTGTCATTGTTTCCAAGCAAACTGACCAAATTGTCGCCCTCGGCTGTGTCTTCATTGAGCCCAAATTCCTCCGCGGGCTAGGCAGCGTCGGGCACATCGAAGATACCGCAGTTCATAAGAGCCAGCAGGGTGAAAAGTCGGAGTTGAGGATCATTCAGATGTTAACTGGAATTAACGCGAACAGTGAATGTTACAAGACGATTTTGAATTGCAGTGACGAGAATATACGTGCGTCTTTTACTCATTTTCTTTCCAGGTGGGCATCCTGACGTGTTATTTTGAATAAAGCTTTCTATGAGAAATGTGGGTTCCAGAAGAAAGAGAATGAGACTTTAAGAGATAAGAGAAAGCTGAGAGTAGTGTATGATTCTTCATGGGTGGTCTGCGCACAAGCAATTAACAAATGAATGTCATTTACGCATCGAAGATAAAGGTCCAGAGCGCTTCCTCAACCTTAAAATCGTGGTGAATTATATTTACCAGAAAACGCTCGTTATGCACGCTCTCAAGTAACTTGCGTTCCAGTGAGTCTGGGCGATAGAACGAAGCCCAATCTAACCAAATTTCGAATGCTTCCTCCTACAAGATTGTGTCAACAGAAAGGACAGATAGACCTCGAGACATAGGGAACTAACTTTCCAAGCCAAGAAGGACTGGCGTTCAATAATCGTTGTTTGAATAAGTTCCTGTCCTGAAAAGACGCCCCAGGTCACAGCGTTCCTTCCATCGTCAGGGACGTTTGTTCTACAATCACCCTCGAGGTAACATTCAACGTCATATCAAGAATAACGAAACATAAAAGCCTCACTTTAGAGTTAGCAGCGTAATAATGGACCCATCCATCACCTTTCTCTGCGACCTTCTTTTCAATCATATTCACATCTTCCTCCGTACAAAAGAACTCAACGAATGATTTTTGAAATACATAACCATTTCTTGGTCCCCAGCCAACGACAGGATCCGAAGAATCAATGCCGTCGACAGCAGGCTGAGAACCAACTGTCCACCAACCACGTTCGGTGAGTTTGCGAAGGTGAGGAAGGATGAGTTTCGATTCATCCAGAATAGGATCAGAAGAAAACGGGGTAGTGTCAATGTCTGAATGGAGATATTTGAGGAACAATGCAGTGAGGTCGTCTAGGGATTGCGGATTTCCCCACTGCGAAATTGTAACTTGGTTCTGTATAAAACACGATTACGCCTTCAATTAATAGGTGCCACGTTGTCATGCTCACAATAGCATCATTATTGCCCCAAGGACCTTGCACGCCATAAGCAGGACTCTTAGAGTCACCCCACCGACCGTTAGGAAAGTCGTCCCATGAATCGGCTTTGTTGAGCTCCCCACTACCAACTTCTGTCTCTGTTGGAGGCATATTGAACAGCCCAAGGGTGGCGACGTTAGCAGCGGAAACTGGTGTTATAGTCCCAGAGGGGAGATTCTCGGTTGTAGGTTCCTTGAAGTAAAGGGTCAGCAAACCGAGTAGGTTTAAGTCAACATAGTCACCTCGATCAGTTTGTTAGGTACTACTTGAGGTGAGTACCCGATCCAACGGAGGGATTCGAGTACGCGCTGAACGCTTTTCTCAAGGTTGAGGGTACAGAAGTGAACGCCGGAGACATCAGTCTCTGACGTTATCCGACGAATCATTTTTACAGCCAATTTAACGCCGTAGTTTTTGACTAGTTGATCATTGTGCTGCAAAGGATATCGTCATAAGAAGCGCGAAGAGGGTGGGGGACAGTGGGAGATACTTTGATAGCATCGACATCGGACATGACTTGTGCAGGAACCTTTGAACCAGTCAGTTTTGTCAGTCGAACAAAAGATTGATAAGTTTGGATCGGCATGAGTCCAGGGATTATGGGCAACGTTATTCCTACAGAGTCCTGTTAAGCTAAGGCAAAAAAGGATGAACAAGCCGCACACCTTTATCTCGAACCTTCCTGAACCAAGAAATGAACTGGTCCTCATCGTAGAAAAGTTGAGTGATGATAAAGTCGGCGCCTGCATCAACTTTTTCCTTCAATAAACTCAGCTCTGTCTCTTCATCAACTAGATGGTCTGGATGACCTTCAGGGTATGCTATTAATCGAAAAATTATGATTATCGTGGACTATACTCGTATAAGGTAAACGTACCGGCGACACCGATGCAGAAATAGGAAGAGAAATCCGGATGCGATTTGATGTATGTGACTAGATCCAGGGTATGCTGGAATCTTGGATCAATGGCTATCCATTCTTCCTTCCCTCTTGGTGGATCTAGAAAGGATAAGAGTTGGGACCGCGTAAGCAGCATAAACGACGTACCCCCACGTAATGCAAGTATGTTCTGTATCCCGCATTCTTTGGCAGCCTGATAAAGTGAGGTTAGCGAGAATATCGAGTACAAGATCAAGACTTACTCGTAAAGCCTCGTCTACCATTCCTTTCTCCATGTTAGTGCATGTCAAATGTAGGATCGTATCTTGGCGATACTCAGACTGCGTGAGCTCGGCAAGATTCAAGCTGGTGTCTTTCGTATTGCCTCCTGCGCCCCAAGTCACGCTAACTGCCAGCGGATTGAGGTTTGACATCCTCACGATACGAGGCAGAAGATTTTCGAATCCCTGAGAACATAAGAAGTCAATTATGTTCGAAGTGGATGGTACGGGGGCAAAGCACTTGATCAGTCCGAGGAGGGAAAAATTCGAAAGTATAGAAGGGATGTGGAGAATTATAAGCCAAAATTTTATCTGTGAGCTTCATGGTTATGGATCCTTGAGGTTGCAGCCTTGTAGGTACTTCAAAAAGTTAAGGGAGTGCCACGTGGGATCAACCGGTATCCCCGATCCGGGTCCACAACCAATTTGCAACTTGTCCACAACCGCGACTAAGAACGCGTCCAAGACGCGTTGTTCATCATGAAGCGAAAAACACAGGAGAGTAACGCTGACGGAAGCCGAAAGCGTGTAAAAACTACTTCTCCTCAGTCTCATTCCTCAGGCGCAGAACTATTCGACTTTCCTGAACACCAACGGTATATTGCCTCGATCCTTCATGACCAGGATGTCGACGGGAAACCCGGATACATTGCTGGCAAAGTATTCATGAAGTATCCCGAGTCTGAGCAGAATATTCACTTCATCATCACTACGGATGATTCGGAGATTGGGAACAAGAGATTACGAGTAGAAGTCATTTTCGGGAAGAAATGTTCGAAACTGTTAAGGCGGCGGGACATCAACTTCCCACTCTCTTCTGTTATTCTTCTGTCCCTGCGAGGGTGCTCAGCAGACTCTGGAAACTCGTCTCACGGTGTTACAGGGAAGTTGAAGTTTGCGGACAAGGTCTTGTTGAAGATATTGTCCCCGGGACTCGATGATGTAGTAGTGGATCTTTGGGACTGTGTGTACTTTCTTACTTTGTTTTCGCATATTCGCTCAATACCTCCGTAGCAAACCCACTTATACCATCCAGAAGTGCTGACTCTGATTGGTTCAGCACCCCTAGAGAGCGTCCCGTAGAGGGATCAGCTGTCGCCGCAGAGACTAAAAAGATCAGCAAAAGAGAAAGGAGGCTTCTCAGGGCTAAAGGGCATCTAGAGAAAGTCAACGACACAAATAAGCTTGATTCCGACGTTGTCTCTATCAAAGCGCCGAAAGATCTCGCTACCGCATCTGAGCTTGTTACCCCCAACCATGTCCCTCTGGATCCCGTTACAGCACAAGAAACGAAAGCGCCGTTGGACAAAGTAGATGGTCCCTTGGGGTTGAAAGCGGGTTGTCGCTCCGAAAAAGTAGGGTTTCCATTCGCTGCCATGAACAATCACCTGAAATTCCATTCATAGGCCTTGTATACTCCGCTATCAAATGCCACAAGAGCTTCTATCTTTTATAATGTGGTTGGTGTTGTATTTTCAGACTCCCTTATAAGTCAAACTTCTAGCGGAGGCGAGTGTTTTTTTTAAATAAATCAATGCTGGAGGATGCCGATTAATGTGCTCGCCACAGACTACATGTGTGGCCTGCACTTGGTAGATCCCGGTAGTAGGTCACCCTCTGACAACACACATTTTGTGGGCACCCCAACAAAAGTAAATTGTTTCGCGATCAATTCCAAGTGGTTGCCTAGTGTTCGTGAGGGTGATATCGTTATCCTTCACAACGTTAAAGTGTGTGGAACATGGCGATTTCGATGTCAGTTTCGATTTCTAATCTCAATCATAGGCTTCAAATTTCAATTGGGGGACAAACCTTGTAGGCTATAAAGATAAACTACAATGGGCAATATACGGGCGGGATGGAAAATTGGCACATGGTGTTATTCCATCTGACATTCCGAGAGACACTACTACAGACAGAGGCTTCCGCTTTACGCCTTTTCTCCAGAGCGGAGATTCCACTCTTCTGAGTTATTGCTCAAAACTACGCGAATGGTGGAACGCTGTCGAGTGCAAAAAAAAGGAATTCTTGGGCAAGACACACCAAGTTGGAAACCACGTCCTGACGCCTCCTCCAGAACGGAGTGCCCGACCGTGGCTCTCAATCAAAGACGCAAACACGGGTACTATATCTAATGGATATTTCAATTGTGTGGCCGAGGTGAGTGTTCCTGTTCAGGTCCTATTTTCCTTGATCTAATCCTCGTTTTCTTTGACAGATCATTCACAAACATCGCCCAGATCAACAGTACTACGAGATCTACGTCACCGACTATACTTCGAATGACCAATGCCCGACTTACGACAATGCTGATTGGTGTCCTCCTGGGTTGGCAAAATCGTGTCTCAGAGTTGAACTGTGGGATCGGTCTACTCCGTTGGGACCGGATATGGAAATTGGAGACTTCTACAGTTTCAGAAATCTACGTATGAAAATGGCAAATAATGGATACTATGAGGCCAAGATACAGGAGCCGAAGATATCAAAGTTGGATCCGGATGAGGTTGGCTCGACTCACACTATTTTGAAGAGTCTATTGGAGTGCGTTCATCCTTGATTTCCACTCCAGTCATATTCGCATTTACTGATTATCTTTCAGGCGAAGGGCGAAATGGGCTACGAAGCACAAGATTGTAGAACGTTTAGAGAAATCGGAATACACGAAAATAGAAGATGTTGAAATGCGGGCTCGTTTTAACTGCATTGTGGAGGTACCACATCCTACTTCATCGACTTGCGAATACTTTTAATTCGGTATCTAGATCCTTCATGTTGATCTCCCTGACGGTCCCGGTAGTGCAAAAGTCTACGCCACTGACTATACCGCCAACGACTTACTCCCCGAACCCGACTTCGACGCCAACGATTTTGATGGCCTTCACAAGCGTGTTTTCAAATTTGTTTTGCGGGATTCGCAGGCTGAAAAGGCCAAAGCGTTGGAACGAGGAAACGTATGTGTATTCCAGAAGGTGATGATGAAGCTGCTCAATAACGAAAATGTCGGTGACCTTGGTGGGGAGCAACGACTTATAAGCCGGTTAAACCCGGGCCTGGATAGTCATAAAGCGCTGATGAAGGACCTGGAGAAGTACGGACAACACGCCTTCCAATGCAAGCTTATACTAACTTTCATCGATCAGTCGAAAGAAGATATTCTTTGGAACTCCTGACGACGCGAAAGAATCTCCAGGACGGTCAAGATCTCTCTCGACCTCAGCATCAACCTCCGAACCTCGATTTCCAGAATCACCTGGACGCACCAGTCCTCTTCCCTCGTCTCCGAAAATTTGCACATCCATCAAGCAACTACGATCTCGCGTGGGAACCACTGTGTTGTTCGGTATCCCAGCACGGGTTAAATGGGCCAAGCCTCGTGAACTTTGGGATTATTGCCGGCCTTATTGTAGGAAATGTGAAAAACGGTGCGATTACTTGTTCATCTGGCTTGGTTTCGAGGCATGACCGGCTCTACGTGTAATCATAGCATTCCCCCCAACCAGAAAGCTTGTGTAGCCTGCGATGACTTTGATCATGAGTTCGTCATCTATCAATATAGCTTCAACCTCAGCATCGAAGACAAAGAAGGAAATGAGATGCCGGTTACGGTATTGGATGAAGTAAGGCTTCTTTTTCATGTTGGGTCCCAGTCGCGTTATAACTGAAGACCGCTACGTAGGCCCTGTTTCTGAATGATTTGCCCCGCGTGAACTTGAATCAAGATTCAGCAGCTTTGGGAAAATTCCGGGCATGTTTCGAGGCCCTTGCTGGTAATGTTCTGGAGTATCAAAACGAACGTTGCGCTGGCATTGATGATACAAAGTTGAAGACGCCGCTTGTTTGTTTGTATGGGGCCCGGTACGAGGAAGAAGGAAAACAGATTTGTCAATTACTATCCTACACGCTGCTCGAGAGCTAAGAAGAAATCGCATTAGTATATTCGTCGTATGTTATAAGTAGCGTTATTACTTATGTTTACAGCCTTATAAAGTTTTCATGGTTTATACTATGTTTCTGTTATTTACAAATTGTCTTTCCCATCACCGCTGGTTTTGCAGGGTACACACACCGAGCTCTGTATATGTCTCCCGAGTAAAATGCTTTTCGCACTGGTTTCTAAGTATACTATGTTAGACTCCATGCATAGGGCGCGCAGTGAGGGGTTACACATGGGATGTGTACAGGGACTGAAGGATGGTGAGGAGTGGAACCTTATGCCTTGACATGGGCTGATTCTGATATCATGATTCAGAAAAGTCTTAATTTCTACGTTGACTTCCTTTGTCTTCTGTCCCCAAAATCTGCAAGGCTGCATCCAAGAACAGACTCACTTGGGCGGCTGGGCCCCAGTTGTCTTATTTTGTGACTCCAGGAAATAGACATATATCTATCTGTCTTAAGGATCGCTTTTACACTGAAAATGATATGTCGCGTGCAGATGGTGAAGTCAATATACATATCTATCAAACAACAACCGTGGACATCATGTATCAAAGCTTCTCTTATACAAAGCCCTTGTCATCAATACTCTTGTCGTCAACAGTTTCAAGCTTGTCTTCATGAACAAAGTGACTGAAGCTGATTTTCTCAAAGTCCACTACGCCGATCTTTCGAATCACCACCCAGGCGAAGGGCAGCGAGAAAACGACTGAAACAAATGTAGTGAGGCATAGAGCCAGAAGAAGGACAAAAAACCCACTTAAACCAACGTTTAAGCCAATGGATAGCCAATCGGTTGTATCACTGGACTTGATACCGTACGCAACGGCCTGGCCAGCGCACTCAACGCCACGCAGCGTTCCGGTCATGTATGATAGGGCAACGAAATCATCCGACACTGGCATAGACAAATTCATGGGTTAGTCTTTGAAGTAAAAGATTAGAACGTACTTTGGCTGATAATCCAGTACAAAGTCGTCTGAGTAGCCATTGTCGCGAGATCAAAAAGGACAAACAGAATAAATGTCTTTCCGAATAAAGTCCCAGATGTCCAGTCAATAACCGGTTGTTCATCCTCAAGCTGTTTTGTGACAATGGCAGTCCACGTCCTGATGTAGGGAGAAGATGGGGGGGGGATTTGTTAGCCATTGCAATGCTGTGAATGTCAGGGGAACTCTCGACATACCATAACGCTAGATTGAGCACCATTAATCCAATCCAGCTCCACCTCGCACGCTGCTTGATTGACATTCGGCGGTTGTCAAGGAAGTACCCAATTAAGAGGCCACCTGCGATATCACCCCAGGGAATCATGAAGGCGCAAAGAGCACGGGTCCGAACATTCATGTACTGAGTTTGCAGTGTACCTGCAGTGGCATTTATCAGTGTGATTGAAGGATAATATCAAACGTTGATACTAACCGATGTAGGAGCCGTAAAACCAAGATGTGAAAAAGAGAGGACAAAGGAGCAATATCTTTGAACAAGAGTTAGTCGTCATTGAATTTCAAAAAAATATTATATATGAACCCGATACGCACATCAGGAGAGCATACGACCTTGTACCACTCGCTGAATGTCTGACTCCATCCAGCCTTGCGCATCCGAATCTTCACGCCGTCCTTACGCTGTACTTTTTCGGGAGTGGATAGGAGCGTGGAGATAAATGGACCTGCACACATGATCCCGATGATAACGAGGTAGGTTTCGAGAGAAACACCACCGGATGAGTCAAGAGAGGAGTTGAGGCCAAAAATTATGGCACCGCCGATGACTGGAGCTGCGGTGCGCATGAAGACCCATAAGGCGAGCATGCGCCCTCGGCGATGAGGTTCTGGATATGCTGTGGGGGTCGGTGTTTAATATAGAGAAGATGAAAGAGGCACTCAGAATTTTACTTACAGGTGATAATGGGTCCTTCGATAGTGTACATTAAGCCATCGGTGCAGCCTGAGATGATAGACCCTGGAGTAATACAAAGCTCAGTTGTTGTAATGAATGAGATACTTTGAAACCGAATAACGAACCAAACATCAAGAACCACTGTGTCCCGTTCTTGGAGTTTAGATATAGACTTCCTGCATAACTGAAATAGGTCTATCAGTCACTCGACTATCGCACCAGGTTGGTGGGAACTCACATGATATCACCCATGCTGGAAATCTATAGTAGGCGATAATGCAATTCAGCCACCTTCAGATAGGAAGGGAAACGAAACAACAGGAGTGTACCAGTAGTGCAGCCTTGACCCCGATCTTGCCGACTATTATACCACCGATAAGGCAGAAGAATGCCATGAATACTGTATGCATATGATTCGTGTTAAGGAAGTCGGTGCGCATTGAACGGAAAACTCGCCGTATCCAGCAGCAGCAGTAGCATTAGCGTACCACGGAGTCGCTAACCCACCAGCTCCAAGAGAGCTTAGGGCATTGTACATTCCCTACAAGTAGAGATTCGGATATGTCATCTCGTGGCTTAATTCAAGGAAACAGCAAAGGACATACCGGTGCCTACGTATGCGCAACAAGTAGCCAGTCTAATTGTTATATCTAGAAAAGGGGACGATAACAAGCGTACGCAGAAAAATACCCCTCCGACGACTAAGATTTGGAAGATTGTGCCTCTAAACCAATGTACAGGGTAGGACTTTGGCATCTCTTGTTCGGAAGCGGTGTCATTCTTTAGTTGGGGTATGGTAGTCCCTTCAGCAATGTCCTTCATGATGGTGTTGGAAGAGCAGGATTGACGTTAAGATTAGGAGCGAAATTTTGTGAACGGAATATTCACCATCCAAGTTCGGGCCTTGTGGATTTCAGAGATACGAGATAAGACGTGGGATTACAATGGAATACAATTGAGTTTCTGGAGAATCCTGCCGTAGAAAGCGTGAACCACATGTAGTCACTATTTATTTTGAGTATTGCAAGTTCTTGTAGCAAAGGTAGCAAAGACGAGTCTTGTTGAAGATTGGAAAACTGATTCGACAAATCTGCCATTTTGATGCTGCTCAGATCTGAGTTCACGTAGATATGTGACTGTCCGGAATTATTCAGGAAAACTTGAGGATTCGAAGCTATAGATTGAAGATAAATGCGATTAGAATCTTGCGGAGACGATCGACTGACGGCACAAATTGAAGCCGCGCTATTGATTCTTTGGATGGAAATATCGCCTCCCTCATGATTGTGCCATTTTGGTCTATTCCTCTCCAAAACAACTCCAGTAGCAAAGATTGAAAAGGCGCACACGGTTCGTAGCCAAAGAGTGCCTGATTGTAATGCAGCTTCGCCTCATCACAGGCATTTACTGTACAGCTTGAGGATTTATCTACATGTCCATGATGATGAACATTGTAGCGTTAGCCTGGTATGCAGTCACGATGGTTGAAAACAGGAGTAGGAATCGGGAAAAAACGGCACAGGAGTCTCACACAGTGCATCGAATCTCTCGATGTCAGTGCGTAACGCATTTCTCCAGTAGACAAATCATGTATTATAATACAGCTCGGTGCCTCAGAGTCCCTGCAATACAAAGGCCGGAGGGAGACCACTATGTCGGTCCAAAGGAGGCACTTTTCACAAAAAAAAGAAAAAAAAGAAAAGTTGACGCGCCAATGTACAGCCACAGACGCGCCATCAGACGCGGCACACTGCCACCCGATTTCATCGTTACATTTAGTATTACAATATTTCGTCTCTGGCCTGTCACTGGTCAGATATGTATTGCTGTCTACCTTTTTCTCTTCTCTTTGCTGTCTTCTTCCATCCTTCTTTCTCACCGGTTCTTGCCTTTTCATCTTCCAATCCACAATCCCTAGAGCCTCCATCGCTCTCAAAACGCATATTCGCCAAAAGAGACTACACGACACATGGCTATTATGTTCTCGAACTTGCAACGTCGCCCAATCCACTGAGGTCTAGTTCACCTCTGCTGCCCACCTTAGACAGACTACTGTCATTAGATGAAGTAACCGAAATGCTCGGTGTACAAGTCATCGAGCCAGCAGGAGAGCTCGAAGGACATTGGTTAGTGAGAGCAGATGAGATGCTACCGGAATTTGGAGAGAGGAGCATAGATGAGAGGGACCTCGTGCTGGACACATTTGAACGGTTGAAGGCCAGAGCACGGGTCGACGGCTTACAGCGAAGGACTGCGGACATTGTTGCTCGTCAGTTCGCCTCTTCTGTCAAATCGCTCGAGCGCCAGGTACCACGGCAACGAGTGAAGAGGGCCCCAATTGATGTTAGGCAGGACGTCGACTCTACAGCTCGCGTTGTCGCCTCCCGTCTTGGTATCCAGGATCCTCTCTTTCCCGATCAATGGCATTTGATCAACGATGATTTTCCACAACACATGATGAACGTCACTGGTGTTTGGGAAGAGCTAGGTCTGACTGGAAAGGGTATCATCTCTAGTCTTGTCGACGACGGGCTAGACTACGAGAGCGAAGATCTCAAAGACAACTTTGATGCTCTCAACTCGTACGATTTCAACACCCACGTTGAACTTCCTACTCCATTACTTCCTGCAGACCACCACGGCACTCGATGTGCTGGTCAAATCGCTGCTTCGAAGAATAACGTATGTGGAGTTGGCATTGCGTATGAATCCCGCGTCGCTGGTGTGCGAATTCTCTCTGGTCCCATTTCTGACGTGGACGAAGCCGCTGCTCTTAATTACGGGTACAATCGAACTGAAAACGGCGTCGACATTTACTCGTGCAGCTGGGGTCCGCCAGATGACGGTAAATCAATGGAGGGTCCTTCTCCTCTCATCTCCAAAGCTTTCATCAACGGCATTAATCGAGGACGAGGGGGCAAGGGAAGCATATTTGTTTTTGCTTCTGGAAATGGAGCAGCAAAGGGAGATCAGTGCAATTTCGATGGTTATACGAACAGTATATATTCCGTTACGGTTTCTGCTGTCGATTACAAGGGACTTCACCCGTATTACAGTGAACCTTGTGCAGCGAACTTGGTTGTAGCTTATAGCTCGGGAAGCGGGAAGCACATCGTGCGTTCAATTATATCTTCCTTTCTATCTTCGCTAACTTTATTCGACTTGTAAGGTCACTACCGATAAAGGCAAAAATGAGTGCGCGACCACGCATGGTGGTACTTCTGCCGCTGCGCCCAACGCAGTTGGTGTCATTGCTCTCGCACTACAAGCCAACCCGAATTTGACCTGGCGCGATGTACAGTACATATCTATCGAAACCGCTAAGATGATCAACGAAGACGACTTGGACTGGGAAGAGACTAGCTCTGGGCGAATGTACAGTTACAAGTACGGCTATGGCGCTATGGACGGCTGGGCTTTCGTCCAAAAGGCAAAAGAGTGGAAGAATGTTGGACCACAGGCTTGGTACCACACACACTCCGTACAATTGGAAAATGGGGCGTTCAATGCGTCGGGAAATTTCAGCGGAGGCGCTTCGATTCCTGCATCCAAGGCAGGCATTGAATCCTCCCTGGATATCACTGCGGATATGCTCTCCCATTCGAATTTGGATCAGAATAGGCTGGAACATATCCAAGTTCGTGTTTGGATCCAACATGCAAAGAGAGGGGATGTTGAAGTTGAAATTGTGAGTCCCCATGGAGTGAAGAGTGTTCTTGGTGCAAAGAGGGACAATGATGCGAATAAAGATGGATATCCCGGGTGGATCTTCATGAGCGTCAAACATTGGTACGTGTATACGATCTTTCGAGCGAGGCTTCTAAAGCTGATTTTTCCCTTTCTCTTTTCCTACATCCATAGGGGCGAGAATCCTGTCGGAACATGGACCATTCGTGTCTCCGACCAATCCCATTCCAACGCACAATCAGTTGGGTCATTCATAGGCTGGAGTATGGTTTTGTGGGGCACAGCATTGGATGCGACCAAAGCCCGACTCTACGAACTCCCCACGTACGAAAAAGACTCTGATCGATGGATCTTCCCGCCGGTCGAGGATAATAACCCAGACGACGGAAGCGAAGTCCCCAGTACGACACGTCTACCTACGCGTCCCACAGACCACCTCCCGGAAGACCACGGTACAGCCGAAGGCGAAGCTAGCAAACCTGCTTTTGGTGGGGGGTCCTCCAATTCAAGCTCACCTACGTCTATACCAACTGCCGACGAAGGATACTTTACTGATCTTTCCAAACTGTCCTCGAATCAAAAATGGTTCGGAGGTGCGATCGCCATCGTCGTCCTCTTTGGTCTTTCTGCTGCGGTGTATTTCTGGCAGAGACGGAGAGCGATAAAAAGGAAGATGGCGTACGAGAGTTTGGCGGGTAACGATGAGTTGCCTATGACTTCGATGATGGAGTCGAGTGCGTTGGGCGGCGGAGGAGCAGGAGGTGGGAGGGGCAATTCTACTGCCAGCGGCAGAGTACCGAGGAGTGGTCGAACGAGAGAGTTATATGATGCCTTTGGGGATGTGTCAGATTCTGATGAAGACGATGAAGATGCGAATGAAGAGACGAGACTGCGTAGGAGCGATCAAGGTGACATTGAGCGAGTAGGGAGGAACGAGGTTGGGTTCCATTCGGGATTTTTGGATGATGAGGATGCTGTGTCGCCTATGGGTAGCGCAACTCGTCTGACATCGGGAACAAGACCAGTGGAAGGGGCATATCGGGATTAATTGAAGCTTACAAGTGATCGCGGACAGAGATATTTATTATTGTCAGGGTAAAGCACTGGATATTCGTATATTAGTATAATGCGCGTCCTTGCATGGCAACTGAGTTGATTGAGCAACCCCCTGACGGCTAGTGTCAATGATAAGATAAGGCTGGTGCGGGATGATCAATAATAATATTTCCGCCCCTTCTCTCACAACAACTGTCACCCTCAAATTTTACCCGCCACGTCGACCTGCTGCGAAAGGCATCTATACTTTCCTTCTATATCTACCTTCACTCTTTCCTGCTCCTTGTTTTTTTTGGTGTTTTGTGATTGTAAGAAGAAAACAAAAGAGAATTGGACTTCAAACTTAAAGGTGAGCGGATTATTGTTTAGCCAAGTCAATACTAGAATTTATTTTCCCAAGATCCAAGCTTCATCTATCCTTGCGCACCAGCATATCCTGAAACTAGCATATGGGCTAGTCCAGCTCCATCTACTCATACTATCAATTGGAAATCATCTTTACGGCAGACACCGAAGCCCTAATCCGATTCCTAGCTGCTGGACATACAATTACATTTCAATATTGCCTTTGCCAATATGTCTTCTCCCACTGCGGAGGACCAAACAAGTCAGCAGTGCGCCGCTATTTCAAACCCAGCAGAGACAGTTAGTCGCGACAGTACAGGAAGTAATCAGAGTGGTGGCAGTATATCTAACAGCGGCGAGAGCTCTACGAAGGCAACAATAGCTACCGCACCCGCAGCTCCCTCTAACCACACCGCATCCTCATCCAAGCACCTAGATCCCAGTCCAGCTTTGCCCCTCGTTAATCCCCGCAAACAGAAATCCACAGGCATACTCAATCTCCGCCGCTCGCCCAGTGCCACCCGACAACGTTCTGGATCCTTCACAGGCAACATCCCAAAACCGGACTCGATCCCACCTCTTCCATCGAAGAAGGAACCTGAACAACCTCCGAAATCTATTCTTACCCCATCCTCATCCTCTTCCTCCTTATCTCATTCAACTTCCACTTCACTATCTTCCGCACTTTCGCGCTCTCCATCTATCCAGTTCGCTCCTTTACCTCAGCTTGCGCCCAGAAAGCGCAAATCTTCAGTTCCTCTAGGGATTGCTGCAAGGAGCGCAATGATGCAGCGTCGGAGGCAAGTCATGTATGGCACTTCGGCTGCCGCTACCTTTGAAACTCCCCAAGACTCTGCCGATAGCAAGCCTGCTATAGAGGGAAGTGGGATGTGGACGTCTTCAGAGGCGGAAGCGCATCTGGCGCGTCAAATGCGCGCGAAGGAAAAGGAGAGGGAAAGGCTACTGAAAAAGCAGGACAAGGAGATGGCGAAAGAAGCTGCTAAATCAGCACTCAAGGATAAGCACGGGCACGATGATGAAGTGGAGAATGACGACCCGTTAGTGGCGTTTGGAAGATTAGTGAAAGGTGCATGGAGGAAGGTTGGGAAGAAGGATTCAAAAAACAGAGGGAACGGGAATGCGGATTTGCAGACAAGAACTCAATCTGATTTTGAAGTAAATTCGACCGCTACCACGAAGAATCCGCAGGAACCTCCTCCTCCCGCTGATCCAATAGAATTGTTGGACCACATTGACGTAAACAAAGCTGATCTGGTGAATAATGGCGGTTTGGTCGAGTACGACTCCGACACACCTACAGAAGAAGATGATCACAAGAACGACGACGATGTAGATGATTTCGACGCAAATATTGACCTGAACGAAGTAGACGTCTCAATGATTGTTCCACTTAGAACAGGTTCCCCTCCGCCTTCACATGTCACGTCGACATCACATTCTCATTCTGAGACATCTTCCATCGCCGAATCCGATGATTCTGCTGGTTCGGACTCGACTATGACTTCTCCGCCAGCCACAAGTCCGCCTTCGCCAAGCACTTTTATAGCGAATACACATGCGAGAACATCTTCTGATCCTTCGATATTGGAACGAACGCCAGCCAAGAATTCAGAAGATCTTGTCGCTACTAGTACGGCGAAGCACTCTGCGCATAGATTGCCCTCGTTGGAGTTGACGCCTCTTTCTCCATTTCTTGTTACTTAAGAGCGAAACTGATTCTTATTCTTCACGTTTCAATGAACTCGTTGCTCAAATTCTATCCAGGGTATTTCTTTTCTTTGTTTGTTGGAATTTACATAGGCAGGGAATTTATCACATGTTACATCGCACCGTCGTACTACCCTACCACTCACCATACTACACAAGTCTAGATCACTATGTTGCTTCTCTATCATCTTAACTAATTTCTTCGAATCCTATACTTACCTTCTGAATACCCACTGGTCAGCATATTGCAATCGAAATTGAGTGCCATAGAAGTTCGTCTGTTGATCACCCATCATTCATAACATTCGTGAAAAGTAGCGTGCATAAATCTATATTCGACCTAGAGAAACGACATAATCCCCCCTCACTTGCCTGCCCAGAACTTCAACAATTTTCCCTTCAAAGTCGTAGGCTTAACAGTGATAGTTTCTTCCTCTGAGTCGTCCAGATGGGAACCATCGGGTCCGATGTTCATCACAGCGTTCTGCTGACGACCAAGGAAATAATCGGTCTGGAAGCACGCAGCGATTAGAGGAATGAAAGAGGTTCCCAACGCTGGCACTATCAAATACCAAAGCGTCTTCTGATAAGCCATGATCGCGCCTTGGCGAGTAGGACTGTCAAAAGAGTATGCGCGAATGGTTTTTATATTGCCAAAGAAAGTCTCGATCTGTGTGTCGGTGGTGTTGGCGGGCAAATACTCGCGGAGATACATTGGCATCTTGGCTGACCAAATAACTGCAGCGATGGCAGCTCCGATAGAACCACCGATATTACTCCAGAGGGAAAGAAGGGAAATTATAAGGGCGACGTCTTGGTGAGGCACTGAGGCCTGAGATGCTACTCGTGAGCCAACGACGCTGAAGGCGCCTCCGGCACCAACAATAATCTGCGCAAGTATGAGGGCAGCAGTATTATCTGTAGCACGGGTCCCATTGAGAAGAATGCCGACACCGATGATCTTAACGCAAAGACCGACGATTTGAGATGTTTTATATCGATGGGTCCAGCGTTGGAAGAGACCGGCAAAAATACCGAATACACAAAGTGAGATCGTGAGTGTGTTATTGTAGTATGTCCAGTTCGTTACCGACCAATCCTTGACGATATAGATATACGAAGAGAAATACAAGTCGCGGAACTCTCCAGCCACTACGAGAAAGGTCAGTTCGAGAGCCCAATCCAAATATTATTTGACTTACTTAAATAAACAAAATCGATGATAACCGCCATGATGAAAGTTTTGTTCTTGAGGATGCGTTTCGGAGTGCTTGGAACCGATGCAACGTAGATTTCGTAAAACACATAGACGATGAGCAAAACTCCTCCGACTACCATCATAGCCTGCAAAGAAGGGTTATGCCAGCCACCCTTTGCATAAGTCTCGAGCGAGAAGGGAAGGAGTAGCAGAGACCAGCCAAAGCCCAACAAAATCAATCCAAATGCATCAATCTCACTCAGAATCTGTTTGGTTCTAACAGTCCACCGAGCCTGTTCTATGTAGCGCCCTTCGGGCAGCGCTAAACGACGGGCGGCGCCACTAGAAGAGAGATTGATAATTCCCTCTCGGTGTGCTTTGCGGTCCAGGTAAATGAGGGTAAAGATGGCAGGACATAGAGCTACAGGCATGATGATAGCGAACATCCCGTATCCCCACCTCCATTTTTCACCGGTGCTGAGAGCGTTGACGATTTTACCGGCGTACCAAGTATTGATAATGAAGGGAGCAGATAATAGGGAGTTAACGAATCCTCTCCATTCGAGCGTAGTTAAGTCTGCGACGATGATATTATTCAACAGACTCAAACCACTGCTCCCGATAGATACAAAGACAGCACCAACAACGTAGGCTGATATTGTGCTAGATGTGGCGATGATTATATATCCGACGACATAGAAGGCCAGGACCAAGATGTAGGTGTATGGACGAGAGAATATATCAGATATCTTGGCGATAAAAGGTTGGCAGACCGAGGAAATGATGCCAGTGGCGATATTGAGCGAAGCGAGACCACTGCTGTGCTCTGAGAACGAAGACGTGGCGAGGGCGTCATAGTTAGAGGTCGTCGATTGATCAAGGGAGTATGCCCAAGCACATACAACGACAGAAACACTGACCGCCCACAGCGTAAATCGGCCAGATCGACCAGAGGCGGAACGATGAATGGCCTCCATGCGAGTGACACCAGATGACTGTACGTACTCTTCCCCATTGTAGGATACTGGTCCTACCTCAACGGGTTCAACAGACGCTGTCTTGTTTAAGCTAGAATCAGACTTGCGGGATTCAGCGTTGGAAGACGGCATGGTGAATCTCAGTCGTCAGCTGCCTCTCGTCTGATTCCGGAGCAAAAAATGATTCACGACAGACCTCTAACAATATTGCAAGGCGTACTTACCTTACTAGACCGAAAGCGTGGAAGCACATATCCATCTTGCACGATGGCCTTTATAATGAAATAGAAACCACCATAAATCACGGCTGGAGCATTGATTTCAATAGCAAAATCGATGAGCATATGGATCACAACTGACGAGGTACTGCTATCTGATTAGATCCCGGGAAGTACTGGAACCAACCTGAATTGAAGACTGTTCAGTATCCTTGGAGTCATAGCTGGATGCTCAATGAAGCAGGCATCAACACCGACCTGCGAACGGTATTGTAACTACAAAATAGCTTGAGGGATCAAAAGTGGAAATTTATCGAATTAGTACCGGCATACTTTACTAACATTGATAGAATACTCACAAAATTACTATTACAGAGGGCCCGCACAGTGACAGTCCTGATGTACATCCCCGATTATCGTAAGAAGACGCTGTAGAGGTTTACATGGAGAAGATAATCCGAGGGATGACGAATAAACATTTACTTGTTAGATAGGTGGCATATGTTTGTTGGATCATTTTCCTTTACAAAGTGCCTGACTGGCGAGGACTGTATCAGTTGTTCCAGGTTGTTCCAGTGCGAATATTTGAAAGCTGAACGCTGAGGCCTTAGGCCCTCTTAGGCCTGAGTACTGTTGGGTAGTAGTATCTATGGTGTTATGATAGTCACAGAGTTTAGGTATTCTTGAGGTCCGCATCACTCTGCAAATTGACCTAGCTGAGACTAGCAGAGGCGTATTGCAGTGAACGGGGAATCTTTTTCACGTCTCTGGCTGAGAAAAAAAAGATTTGCTATGCTAAACGAAATTGCGAAATAAGCGCCAAAGCTAAAGCGCTAAAGCTAAGGGTCTTTTGTGTAGGCACATTTTGGCTGTGCTTGGCCTCAAGGCCCCCGGAAGCTCTACCAGAACCCTGTCCGGGCAAACGCTGTAAACTACGCAATGTTTTCAGCCTAAAATACACTATACTGTCACGGACAAGGTTACAGTCGATCCGGAAAATAATGGGAATGTCTGAAGTTTTTTTCGACGTGTGAATTGTGTAGACGTGTTGCTTGTTTTATCCAAATTAGGAATAATACGTTTTTGTCTTGCTACTTATCATGGTCAATCACCGTATCAGCCCTGATATAAAGGAATGTGCACTGAGGCTATGGGAAACCGGTTGGGATCGTTCTGATATTTGTTTTGCTCTTGGTATCTCAAAGTCAAGCTTGTACCGTTGGAGGAGCACCTTCGAACAGATTGGTGCCGTTGTAAAACCACCATCACCAATCCGAGGTCGCCCTAGAGTCATTGGCCTTGCTGCATTCACTGCAATGAAGGACATCTATCAAACCAATGCTGACACATACCTCGATGAACTGATGTGGTATCTAGCCATTCATCATGATACTGTCATCTCGAAATCTTCGCTTCATGAAAATCTTCGGAAAGCCGGCCTCAGTCGAAAACTTCTACACAAAATTGCATTAGAACGATAACGAGCTTGCCCCGTTTTTGTGTGAAAGAGAAAGGAAGGAATCTAATGGGCACTCCAACCAACCAATCTAATACACAATATGCAAGTTCACTGCTATCAAATTTATTTAATAGCAAGGGGTAGCATTGGCAAAGGTTCCGCAAAGCTTTTGAGAGCTAAGTACGAAGCTTCGATCAATCAGTTTGAATTGTTCTAAGGATTCGGTATATTCCTTTGATCAAGGTAGGTTCAGCACGATTTGTGCTTTGATTGTATTGATATGGGTATGTCAAGAATTGGGGGGTTTGAATCAAAGTAAATTAAAACCGAAACACACAGGTGTCAGCGACTGGTTCTAGTAACGGATGTCACCAGGCGTCACACTCAAGAAAACCTCAAACAGCGGAGCAATAAAGGGAACAAGCAAAGTTCTGGGCTAAACCAGGTAGAATAGACGAGATCAAAGCTAAGGAAATACAGCAAGTAACTACAGCTTATATACGAGTAAACAACCCTCCGCCCTACTAATGCCCAATGTCCTGGGTTAGTGGTAAACATGAGTAGAACATAAGTAAAGCAATGTGTAAGTAATGAAAGCTCGATCGTCATGCTGTATATGTGTTGTGAGACTGCTGTGTTTAATATAAGTAAATGAAAAGCGCATGTTGTATCAGTAAGCATAAATAATAGGTCAGGTGACAAGATAAGACAAGATATAGGATAAGGGAGATAGAAGATAAGACAAAAGATAAAAGATAAGACAAGATAAGGAAAAGATAAGATGAAAAAGAAGTGATTGTAACATTACCCCCCTCTTAAGGCGCGAATTCCATGACGCGCAAGTTGGTTGACAAGTGCTTCAGATGGCATGTTACTTGGGATTGGTTCTATGTCGGATGTAGGGATTGGTCGGAACAATTCAGTGGGAAACTGAGCAATCGGAATCTCGATCCGTTTAAGGACTCGAGGCCTGGGCTTGTTAGGATACTTCTTGTGGAAGTCCTGAACAGCTTCCTTGGCATTCGTCATATTAGCTGCAGGTTCCCACGTCATTTCATGTGGTCCATAACCTTCCCATTTTACCTTGTACTGGATGCCATTCCAATACTTGCATGAGTCAACTACCTCCTCTACCTCGTATTCTTCTTCTTCTCCTACTACTTCCGGCGGTGGTTCAGTATTTCGGGGTTGTGTTGGGAACTGGGGTTCATGGTACGGGGATAGGTGCGTTTCGTTGAAGACGTTATGGATTCTTTTCCATGTACGAGGGATGTCGAGTTTGTATGAGCCGGGTCCGATCTTTTCAAGAACTTTAAACGGTCCAAATCGTTTGTCACCAAGTTTCTTCATTGGACGATCTGTCGTTATGTTAGTTCCTTCAAGCCAGACTTTATCACCAGCGTTATATTCTATCGCCTCATTCCGGTGTTTATCATGTTGGCGCTTCATGTCCTCAGCGGCTTTCTTCAGTGCCGATCCTACTTCTTCCCTGATCCGTTTCATACTATTGGCAAACTCCTGGGCAGTTGGGTTTTGTGACATCATCTTCGGCGTGGTTCCTTTGTATGGGTGTCTACCGTTGTCTGCGTAGAAGGGTGAAACTTTTGTAGCAGAATGTACTCGATCATTGTATGCAAACTCCATCATAGGAAGCCACTCGTGCCAATCGCTCTGATGATGGTTCACAAAAAGGCGGATGTAATGTTCAATTTCTTGATTTATCCATTCCGTCTGGCCATTAGTCTGAGGATGGTATGCAGTTGTATAGTTGCTTTCGATTCCCAGTAACTTGTACAGTTCCTTCATGAAGTGGGCGTGGTACTGAGGGCCGCGATCGTGAATGATCTTTCGGGGCATTCCATGGACTGGGAATACTTTGTCACGATAGACACATGCCATTCCTTCAGATGTTATCGTAGTATGCGTGGCAAAGAGTCGCAACCTCTTTGTGAAATGATCGACAAACACGCTGATGGCATTATATCCTCCGGACTCTGGTAATTCACCAATCATATCTGTTCCGATGATTTCCCAGGGCTCAGATGGTACGTCATGTGGATGTAACAGTCCTACAGGCTTGGTATGATGTGTCTTTGTAGCCTGACATTTTTCGCAGCCTTCCACGTAGATCCTGACGTCCCGACTAATTCCTGGCCACCAGTAGTTGCGTGTAATCAACTCAATAGTTTTATAGCGGCCGGGGTGTCCTGCTGTCTGGGCGTCATGATGTGCCTGTATGATCCGTCCTCTGAGTTCTTTGTCCTTAGGGACATAGATGCGTCCCTGCCAAACTGCTAGTCCGTCCTCAGTTTCAAGCCATTCCTTGTCTTTAGACTCGAGGGCAACCTGTACTAACTTGTCTCGCTGATTTTTCTTTCTTCGGATGAGATTAAGCAGATCGTCTTCGGGGGCAGATGTCTGATCCGTTATCTGAGAAATGAAAAATTCCGGTTTTAGTAGCGTGACGTTGGTATTGTCATTCTCCCCTTTCTCAAGGCCTGACATCCGTGACAGGGCATCAGCTTTTCCCATTGATTTCCCAGGCTTATGGAAGAGCTCGATATGGTATTCAGCGATTTCAACTACCCATCTGGCTTGTCGTCGGTTCAACTTCTGAGGTTTCCGGAAATACTGGAGATTTTGGTGATCTGTGAAGACTTCAACAGGTTCTTTTGCACCTAACAAGTACTGTCTCCAGTCCGAGAGGGAGTCCATGATGGCCATCATCTCTTTGTCGTAAATTTCATAATTCCTTTCAACCTCATTGAGTGACCTGGACCTGAAAGCTACCGGTCTCCACTTTCCGTCGACGTTCTGTGACAGGACTGCACCATTAGCATAGTCAGAGGAATCGGCTTCAACTCGGAACTTTCCAGCTTCTCTTGGGATAATGAGAGTGACGTCTTCGATGATCCGGTCCTTCAACTGATCGAATGCATCTTGTTCGAGAGATGTCCATTCCCAAGTCGTATTCCCTGTGAGTCGT
Organism: Lentinula lateritia; assembly: GCA_028011325.1. NCBI lineage: Eukaryota > Fungi > Basidiomycota > Agaricomycetes > Agaricales > Omphalotaceae > Lentinula > Lentinula lateritia. The sequence continues at coordinate 1,129 of JANVFT010000165.1, read as the reverse complement.
GTTAGGGGTTTGGCAATTTTACTGAAATCTCGGATGAACCGGCAGAAGAAGTTGCAAAACCCTAGAAACGATTGTAGTTCACGTTTTTTCTCTGGTGGCTGCCAGGTTCGAACTGCTTCAACCTTTTTTGGGTCCATCCGGATTTGTCCATTGCCTACGATGATTCCGAGATATTCAACTTCCTTAGCCTCAAAGGTACATTTTTCGGGTTTCAAGTACAGCTTATTGGCTTTTAGGATATCAAGAACCTTTCTGACGATGACTCGGTGTTCCTCAATGTTGTCCGTGAAGATAAGGATATCATCCATGTAGACAATGACATGTCCTTGATCGATGAGTTCTCGAAGGATGTGATTCATGAACACTTGGAACATGGCGGGTGAGTTTGTAAGTCCAAAAAACATGACCGTAGGCTCAAACAAGCCTCTGTTTGTCCGGAACGCTGCTTTCCATTCGTCTCCTTCTTTGATCCAGATGTTATTGAATCCCCATCGGACGTCCATCTTGGTGAAGATTTTGGAATTCTTTAGCTTATCAATGAGTTCCTGGATCAATGGGAGTGGATATCGATTCTTGACAGTCATGTCATTTAGCTTTCGATAATCCTGTACAGGCCGTAGTGTTCCATCTTTCTTTTTGACAAAGAAGAAAGGTGAAGCCATGGGTGAACGTGATGGTCGTATTCGTCCCGATCTAAGGTTTTCTTCCAGGAATTCGTCTAAAGCCTTCTGTTCTGGTGGACTGAGGGGATAAACTTTGCAATCAACTGGCTTAGAGCCTGGCGTTAATTCTATAGCATGATCCCATGGACATCTTTCCGGCATTTGGTCAAAATCCTTTTTACTAAATACATCAGCATACTCGGCAAGGTATGGAGGAGCGGCATCTGTAGTAGTGGTTTGTACTTTGATATGACCTTGGTCGGAGAGATACCCATTCCAATCGAACCAGAAGATCCTTTCACCATCGACAAGCTTTCCCTCTGTACCATCATCCTCAGGTGATTCATAGTGTGGCAAATATCTGCATTTGTCAGGACAACGTTCAAACGTCAATGTGGATTCCTTCCAATCAATGCTGGGATTGTGGTAACGTAGCCAATCTATGCCTAGGAAGATATCTGTCTTGC
>JANVFT010000164.1:0-43875 GCA_028011325.1 Lentinula lateritia | reverse complement strand
GTTCCCACTCTTCTTCTTCAGTGTCCCAGTAACAGGTGGTGTTGGTTTCAGTATCAAGTGCGTGGAAGTGGTTGGAGCAATCAACGTTGACTCCGAAGGTAGACATGGTGAATACCTTGTAGGATCAGCTCACCAGGCTGATGGTACAAGTAGAAGATCTCGACCTAATGTCGTGACGAGGCAGGAAGCGGGAGGCGGGAAGTCTGAGTACGCTGAGAAGCGACAGTGAAGAGGCACGGAGACAAGCACAAAGCACAGATAAAGGGAATAGTGATCTCGAACAACAGTGGGATAGCGTCAGAGGCCAATCACACCAGTAATCAAAAGGGAATCTAGTTGCCCAATGACCAAGTTAGATAAGTAGTATCTAAGGGGATACAAGTACTTGCCTAGTTGCCCAATGACCAAGAGGTTGAGATGGGGAACTAGGATCTACCTACTGCTCTTTATATACTACTTCTGTCTAATGAGTAAGCGATTGTAAATAATGATGCAATATGGAACAAGAGTGAGGAATCAATATATACGAGTAATAATGAGTCGATAATGAATCATAACGAGCTAATTGATGAATAAGGACGAGTTGTATAGAAGCATATGGAAACAAATAGAAGTATTGGGATGGTCATGTGAACAAGTACAATAAACATGTGAAAAGAGATTGATGGGAACACACCGCTGATGGCGCATCAAAGGGCGCATCATGAGACTTCATGACAGCAGTGACATAATTGGCAGAACAATGTAGGGCACCAAGCCATTGATTGATCACAGTGGAATCATCACTTGCTATAGAATGACATTTTCAGAGCCTTGAACAATCTATTCTGGTTTTGTACAAATTACAAATGACTGCAAAATGACTTGCTTTGGTAAACATGCTGCTAATGTTATTTAAATCATCAGTTGTTGCAATAAGAGTTGATTGAAACATATACCCAGCACTCATTGATTGACATTGATCAGCAAATAAGCACAATCAATTTAACTGAACATGTCACATGTACTGATTGTTACTTTGCTCTTGCAGTGAACAATGATAGTAGAAAGCAAGGGCGAATGATCGGCTTCGTGCACTCGGTGTCATCTTTTATAGGCTGTCATTTTAAAGTTCGATTGTCTTGGACAGATGATCATTGGGTCACTGCGACACAGTACACAGCTTCTGCTAGTCCAGTCGAGATAAAATAGTTTAGATGAAATGGGATTGCACCAAAATAAAGGTATAAAGATAATGCAAAAAACTATGTACAAGAACGTGATCTGAAAGCACAGGCTTTAAATACAAAGTGAGATGTAATAGTATTACATGAGATAATGAGATGGAAACAAAAAATGTCCATGTAACGAAGAAGGTGCATATAGAATCTATGATGTAAGATGTGAGATGCGATAGGAACCTCAAAACAAAGCTAAGAGTGATGAACAGATGAAAACAGACAAAGAAAACATTGACAACAAATGAGAATCACTATGGGTCAATGCAAAGACAGTCATGAGATAGTAATGCAGTGTCAAAAGAGAGCGCAATGCAAATTATGCATCTGCGAGGACGTCCTGCGTCCGCCGTATAACTGATTGATACCATTCATCCTCTAATGGTGGAAGATCGTCTTCTTCATCAGCCCATGAATACGGTGAAGATTCGTCCTCGTCATGCACACTGAGAGCATCAACCATTGAACGGTCTAACGGGCAACCATCAATATATAATGGCACACAAGGGTTCACTGAGCTGATATTGACAGAAGAAGATACCATTCGTTTTTCCAAATCTCGCTCGTAAGCAGATCGGTAATCTGCGTCGTCGTCCAGAGGATCAGGCGTCTCCGCAAACGGTGACTCGACAGATGTAAGGCTTTCTGTATCAAGTTCAGGCAGCTCTTCGAATGACGTGTAACACTCCAAAGTGTCATTATAGCTGCGAATCCCATCGTAATCTTCTTCGTTCTCGGTTACAGGATCAGCCCAATCCCGATTCTCCTCCTCCTCCTTTTCATCAAACCTAGAGATATCATAATACTCGTCACTCGGAAACGAGAGATACGCGTCCTCGGGTTCATTGATGTAGTTAACGCCACGGGAGTGTACGACAAGGTACCGACCAAAACCATAATCTTGCGGATCGTTCACGGTATTGGTCGCTGTAAGCCATTGGTCTTCCGGTGGAGGTTGATTGATGATGATATGCGGAACTCGGAACGGATTGGTGGAGTCGAGGATGAGGGTGGCGCGGTGGAAGCGGCTGGCTGATAGAATGGGCTAGGAGAGGAGCAAAAGAGGTGAGCCAATACCGATGATCCAGGGAACTAAATTCTCACCTCAGCTGGGTCGTTCCACGAGAAAGGACGGTCGATGTTCGAGAAAGGGAGAGCCGAGTCGTATCGCTCTCGGAAACTATGAGCAGCCCGACTTGCCATTATAGCCTAGGATGATCATTCATCAATAAATGAGCTGGGACAGAAAGATCATCTTACGACAGCTTTCATAATATGCCGTCTGAGCGCGATGACGACGTTGAAGTAGCTCAAGCGCTCATGAGAGCAGCCTTCAATCTAAGAGTTAAAATGAGTGAGTGTCGGACCTGTGACCATTATGAAAGGACCTCACCATAGCGTTGAATCTCGATGGACTAAAAACGGAGATCGGATGGAACGCAAGTGAAGATGTAATAATCGGAGGGGCATCTGAGCGCAAAGAAGAGGGGTTCTCTGCGAAATCTGACGGCGGCAGACATAGTTTCGAAGTATCTTGGTAATAATTTGGTTGATTGAACCAAGCGATAGCAAGATCACTCATGGTATCGGATGCAGGGGTGATAACGATATGGGGAGTTAGCCAAGGTGTCGTTGAGTCTATAGCGAGGATGTTTCTGCTCATAGTCCAGCTTTGAAGGACATCCTGACATAGACGAAGGTCTTTTTGAGCAAAGTTCGTGCGCGTAAGAACAGACCCTACTCACATCGTCAAGAGATGCATCGAATTCGGGCTCATATGCATAAAACACGTCTTTGAACTATACCAACAGTAGCACGTTGAAGTTGGAAGTAGACAAAAGTCACGGAAAAATCTCACCTCGGCGTCACATTCGCTATCGGAATCAGCCAACGGATATTCAGAATTTTCAAGCTCAGCCTCGTGGAAGGGGTTTACAGCGAGCACATCGCGCGTTTCCTGCACGCACAGCGCAGCAGACGAGTCGACCTGGAAATTATACAAATATTAACGAAGCCCTGATCCCGAAAGAATATAGACACACACCTTAAAGACTTCCTCTGCAGGTGCTTCACAAGCGAGATTGCTGGCAGCTGATTTCGCCAATGGAACTTCCCACGTTGATAAACGACGCGTAGTTGTTGGACGCGTCAAAGTAATTTTCGCCATGGAGGGAGGGAGGGAGAATCGAGAGTAAAATCCAATTTCGAGCCAGTGTGTAGATGACATCGGCGGAAACATTGTTTGAAAGGGGATTTGTTGATTATTGCTTCACCCGGTGTGGACGTTGATGGCAGTTGCTACGTCGGAAATTCCAGGAAATTTTGAGGATTTAAGGACAAAGGTGGTGGTGGTAAAGGAAGAAGGTTATATGACAGTTTGTTTTGACCAAGGGCTCGGAAATTTCAGGTCTTTGTGGTGGCCAATTCCTGTCATTGTGGATACAGAGCAACCTTTCTTCGCCACGATTTCCCCATTCAGATGTGTGCACGTGCTTAAATAAGCGATCATCCGCCGCGGGCTCCTTGGAAAACAACTGCTGGGCCTGTTTTCCAAGACTCCAACCAGCAAGCTAGAAAAGTTGTGACGGCGACCTATGGTGTCTAGGTGTTATTCCCATACTAGCAACCTAGTCCTTACCCACTGAGCTCTTCAAGTCAAACGGAGACCATGTGTCCTACTAGTCAAAATAGTTTAGAGTATATCCGATCTCCCATCCTTTCTCATCTTCTCGACAGCCTTGCCATGTTCAGAAACAAACTGATTACAAAAGAATTGTCAAGCTTCCTTCGGGGCACAAGATGCATTTGGCGTGAGTACTTTGTTCTGAGAAATTAGGCTCCGAATCAGCGTAATTGTGTACTCTGCAGACCCTTGCTCCTTCCTGCAACTCCGAACGGCTGTTAATCTTACCCGCCCAGACTTCGAAAAGTGACCTCCTCAGCATCAGGACAATGATGGACAGGCAAGAAGCAGCATCAAACAAGTATCCTGTCCCCAGTTATTCGAAGGCACCCAGTATGTCTCAACCCTTTGAGTGAATCCGATGGGCCATCTTCAGCCTTCTCACCGTTCAGACATGATGGCTTGGATCCTGTTTAGGCTTCGAGCATACTTGAAGAAGGGATTGAAAGCGTTCGAGTGTAGGGAATGTAGTTGTTTGGTCCTCTCGTGATCGAGCTCTTTAAGGTGTAATGCTGCTCCTCCCCATGTCTATCGTGATACTGTTCTCCACTGCAAGCGCCAGAAGTCAAGCAAGAAAGTTTCTAAATTCAAGTCAGCAAGCCAAGAAATTTGGAAGGCCTTTCGTGTGCACCGTATACTGTATTTGCGAGTCCATATCTTCCGCACTATACTTTAGTTTGTGTAGATATCTGTATCATGGTGAGAACACCTTGCTTGCAGAAATCATCTGATGATGTTGACAAAGAATGTAGATTCAGCAAAACATACATAGGACAAAGCTCCAGAGGGAATAACTAATACAAAACTCGCCCACTTTGGTGGCTCTTTATTCAATCTTTTCATCCGGTCGTCGACCACTGACCTTCTGGAAATTCCTCAACATATGATCTGCTCCGCTCACCTGAAAGGTAGATTCAAGATTTAGATAGGATGATTATCCCCAGATTCGTGATTACTCACCCATTGCGCGAAATCCTTCAAATAACTTGGAAGATGTTGTCTGTACGGCATGAGATGAGAGTACAGCGGCAGCATGATCGTCTTGGAATGCTGGTCGTCAAGAGCTTGGATAATGCTCTTGACCACGTCAACAGGGGCGACCGAGGGAAAGAAAAATTGGTGCCAGCCAGACTTGGGGTAAGATACCGTCGCGAAAAGAGGGGTCAACAGATGTCCTGGGCATAGAAGAGTAGTCCGAACGCTTGGCGCTTTATGTCTAATGCCAAAAATAACGGTTATTCCGGGTTGAGTCGATGGATGGCAATACTTACATATTGTCAAGTTCGTATCGCAGAGAATCATGTAACGAGTTGACCGCAGCTTTAGATGCACAATAGTCGGCTTGTAGAAGGAATATTACTATTCTTTTCAATATCATCAAGGTAATCATTGAACGCACCAGCCTGAGCGACCCCAGCGTAAGCTAGGTTCGAAGAGACAGTGACCTAGAAAGACTCGTGAGTCGACAAAGTCAGCAATCATATGCAACTCACGATGTGTCCACTATTGTTTTTGATCATGTTAGGAAGGAAGGCTTTCAGAGTCCAGAAATGCGCGAGCGTGTTAACCCCAAACGTTCTATGTAATTGTGAGTGCCATTCCATAGCCATCGACCGAAAACCCACTGTTGCACGTCCGCAGCACTCAAATCCGTGACAAGCTTCCCCTGCACGACGCCAGCGTTATTTACAAGCACAGTGGGGTGGCCGATCTGATGACATGTTCGTTCTTTTTTGTTGAGGAGCTAGACACGGATGCGACTGGGCATACCTCTTCAACAATCTTCTTCGAAACCGCCTCAACTGCATCCCACTTGGAGATATCACATTTGCAATAGACGATGTTGTCTTTTATGAGCCATGTTAGGCAATCGAAAACGGAGGGAGGCAAAGGCAGTATTCACGATTTTCGGAGACAATCGGGTTAACGTCGAGTACCACTACAGTCACATTTCGAACAGCGAGAGTATTTGCGAGCAGTTCACCTACGCCAGAAGCGCCTATGGCAGTTTAAGCACGAGCTCAAAATCGGATGTATTCATTGCCACATACCTCCAGTGACCACAACAATCTGCTCGCCCCAGTCGAAGCGAGGAGGTCTGAACAGAAGACTACCTTGGTTTCTGTACAAAGTTGAGAGCCAATCACCGAGCCCTGTGAGTGCTGTGATAAGTAAAGTCCACAAGACCGAAGGATATACATACAATAGATGCATAGCAGCACATAGTAGCCTCCAGACCATAGGACAAACGGGTCAGTTGTCCCTGCACCAGAGAAAACATAGAGGACAGGAACGAAGAAGACAAAAAACGGGCCTGGAAAATAATTCTCAGTTGTCGGTAGAGCTGGTCATACGCTTCACGTACTGAACAAGGTATTCTTCAGCACTTTGAACACCAGATCAATGTCCAGCGAATCAAAAACCGGAGATACGTCGCGATTCATACTGATTGTTTTCAAATCGGTTGGTTAGTGCTAGATGGAAGGCGCAGCCTAGACAAAAGAATGTGGAAGTAGTAGAAGAAGTTCTGAAGACCAATCACCGGCGAGTTGATGAACTGATGTCAATGAAAAAAAGAATTGGTGGCAGAGGCGTCCAGGGCCGTTGCCGGTTCCGTCTCCACAAGCGCCCTTCAATTCTTATATCCGGAGCTGCGAATCGTCACTAAATCGTCGCAATATGCTAGCGGAATGCCAATAGTGCTCGGTCTCAAGGTGCTGATTCCTCAGCGCTTAGCTACGGGAACCTATCGTAGGTCTATCTATCTTTGACTTTCGCTTCTCCCTACATAGCTTTCTTAGGTGCCAACTTTTACTCTATTGCCTTCACATACATCCCAACGTTCGCAAATCGTCGATATCGTTCATTAGACGCTGCGCATTTACAGCGGTGGCTACCAAAGTGAACAGTATGATTCGAACACGAACAAGACCAGGAAATCATCCAATTTCGAACCTCTGTGAACCCCACGAAGATCGATAATATCCATGACTATACTGTTAAGGCCCTCAACCGTCTAAGCACCTCTCCACCTCCACCTCTCAACACCTCCAAATACGACCTCGCAGCCCACGGGTGTACCCAGGCATAAGTGTGAACAGCTCAATGAGCTGGTCAGGGCTGATTTCAACTGTTGAGAAAGCGAAGCTTTCTAACCCACTGGTACAGCTTTCAGCATGGGCACTTGACGTAGAACTATCTGAGTTGCACCTTCTCAGTCCACCAAAGCCGTCGTCGAATCTACCAAATCCAGAGTCGAAGAAGCCTGATTCTCTGTGCCGACGCACAAACGCGATCAAATCACCACCTGTGCATGAATAATTTTCAAAGTGAGTTTACCCCCCGTCAATGAAGGGCTCCTCAACGACGGCGCACGACGAATCCAATTTGTCAACGAGGGTTGATCGGTGGGTAAGGTGAGGTGGAGCGTATGGAGGCGCAGAATGTTGATTTTGGTGTTCGGGGCATGACCAGTGTGGAAAGTGCTATTCCAATCGTAATGGGGCTGTAATTTTGTTGAGGTAGGGGATGAGGTGAAGCGACTCCTAATGCTGGTCCCCTTCCTCCTTGACCAGTTTCTCCGTGACCACCGACTCCATTCAATGGTTCGGAGTCAGACACATCTGGCGGAGGAAGGGCGAGGCCAGGAAATCGCTCTTGCTCGACCTCCACCCTTTGGAGGTTAGTGCCAACTTGAGAAGGGTGTACAACGTCGGCAGGGACGCGCTTCCTGCTAGGCTTCGAATTTGCGAATAAGGAAGATAATGATGACCAACTCCATGCCTTCCTTCCCCATCGTTCCTTTCAAATCAAATCCCTCTCCATCATCCGTCACACCGGTAGCGTCGTCATCATGTACGCTAATATCCAATTCCGAGTCCAGCACTGGCCACCATTTCATTCTCACCAGCCTCAGTGCATGTAACTTTGGAGCACGCAAAAAGTACGAAATTCTCAACCCATGTCCGTTCCCAACGAAACCAAGACCACGATTGAACTGCTCCTCATTCAACCCGCTCAGGTCTGCCTAGAGACAGCATCTCTCTAGAAATACTCCACAAATTCAAGTAGAACAACATAAAGTGTTTCAACCGGGCTGTCTGCATTTGGATCAAGATCTATCAGTGTTTTTCATTAGTTGAACTTTGAACTTAGATAAGGTAGTAGCACTTTGACAGCCAAATGAAGAAGGGGGTTAAATAATTCTACTGGGAATTTATCAAATATCTCCTTGAGCTTGTAAGCCAGATATTGAGTACCCTTAATTTTAGGATCTGCAGCTTGCTTTGATTTGATTTGAGCACAAGCTCCAGAGAGCTGATCAGCAAAGAAGGAAAAATATTTATCTTTGACTCCTGAAAGAGTTTGTTTGGAAGAGGCATTTGAGGGAGCACCTCTGAGATGTATTGCAAGTTGCTCTTTCAGTGAAGCAATAGTTTCTGATTTTGTTCTTGATGCACCAACCTGCAACAAATGCATAATCAGAGGTAAAAAGTGAGAAAAAAGAAGAAAATCTCACATTCAAAAAGTCTTCTAGGTTTTGCTTTTGTTGTATGAGAAAACAAAGTTTGCCCATTTCTTTCAAGAACTGCTCTGTCATGGGAGAAATCTCAGGCTTGTTTGTTCTTGCCTGCTTTCTCGCCTCAGAGGAAGGAACTAATTGCAAAATATGATTGAATATCTGTGGGTATGGATATGTAAGACTTGGGTCAGAATGGGTCTTGTAGGTATAGTTGGTATTGGTAGTTTATGTTGTAGTATGCTAGGAGCAAGCTGAAGCTCAAAGGGAGCTATGGGAACTGCAACCGAGGACTGGAATGACCTAATAGAAGTATGTGTAAAGTCCATGCCTCGGTGTCCCATTCTGCCGCTTGGTATTCCGAGATCCACTCTTTATTGTAATCTTCTTCTTATTGTTCTTTCTCGCTACACATACCCTTTCATTCTAGTCTCTCCTTATTGTCTTTTACTTTACCCTGCAGGTACTACTTGTATAGCTCCTAGTAGTTAGTCTAGCGCTCCGCACCAATGCGCCAATCTGTAGATATAAATACTGCCTGTATGCTACTGTAGTTCCTCAGTTTAATTATCAACTTAGATTCCCTTTCCAACTGAGACCGCCTCTTAGTCTTCAGGCTCATCACCTCAAAGCACTCTCTACTCTAACCTTAGGACTAATAAGTTCTTTGGTTCGCCCCTCTTCACCGGTGATACCGCCGCTCCGATTTGGCTGCTCCTAGTTCCTCTCTTCACTACTCTCGATCTCCGGGGACTAACGGCGTAACGGCGGTGTTGTTAATAACTTCACTACTGTCCCACTCGACCCTCTGCCCTTAGACACCTTGTAGCCTTTGGCACGGTTACCTGGTGTACATGATCTTAACAGTATAATTAAACTCAATCTGTTAACGTCGTACTGACATATCATTTCTTATGCATCCAAAAACTCGAGCTCAATCTAGAGCTAATTCCGAAGAAAACACTTTCTTCACTACAGCCCAATCTTTTGCCCCTTTCTCTGAATCCATTTCAGCTATCGGTCAACCACGTCGTCGTAATCGCAGTTTCGGTCCAGCTACAGTCCCTACTACGTCAACTCTTCCTGAAGCTATGGAAGAAGATCAACAATTCAAGTACAGTACTTTGTATACTGGTGACGGACAACCTGTCCAAGTCTTGACTTCTCACCATGGACAACCCCCTGTGGTCGCTCCGGCTCGGGGCCGGTCTATTACTCGAATTGATTCTCCTATTCTCCAAGCCATAGCTCGCTGTACTGGGAAACAACCTCAATGTCGTGCTACTTCGCAATCTCGTCGTGACCCACCTCCTCACTTTGATTTGGACGCTGGTGATCACGATGATCAAGACCCTCCTGTCAACCCCGACGATCCAGGTGCCGGCAACAATCACGACGACCTGGATGACAACTCCAGCGGTGATATGACTCATTTTTATTTGAGTCTATAATGCAGTAATTATGCATTTTCAACTGTAAACAGTGATGCTGAGACTGGACAGTACATTGTATTCAGAGAAGACACACAGAACTACACAGTGATTGCATCTGAATGACACTTAAGTCGGTCTTCATAGCATGATACAGTTGTATTTCCAAGTAATAAAGCTCTAATACTAAAACCCACACTTGTGTTTGACTTGGACTAGGACAATATCTGCAGGATTAAAGTGTTCTGAGCTTCATCTTTGTATGGCATTGCCATAAAGCTGAAAGATTAGATTAAAAGATAAACTCCGGACCTCTGGAGTTAATTCCGAGAATATCAGAATTGATTGAGCATATGTCCCTCATCCGGAAAGCCTTCCGAGATACAGCATGATTTCCATCAAAGGTAGCACATGGTACAACAGGTCCACATGCTACTCCGAGATGCAGCATGATTTCCATCAAAATCAGCACATGCTACAAGGAATCCACATGCTACAATGATTGATATCAGTTGTCAAGGGTTGTTTTGAGCATATATAAGGAGGGTGCTGGCCTCTAAATGAGAACAAGCACTTTCCCCCCCACTTCCGAGAGGATTTGATTGGCTGGTTAGTAGCTTCTGGCTATAGTAACAAGTGCACTCTAAACAAAGATGATATAGTGTCAACTTTCACTTTAAACAAGTTAGAGTTTAAGAAAGACAGAAAGAAAGAAAGTTCAAAGTCACAGATTATTATTATGCTTCAGAGTTAATAGCAGTCAGAGTGTTGTGAGTATTGCACACTCTTTCTGTGGATTGTACTTGTAGTGTATAATACAAAATCAGAGGTTTTGTTCAGTTCAAATCAAGTCAAAGAAAGATTTAGCATGCCCGAGTTTGATAGAATCTCGAGAAGAAAAACTATTCAACCTCAACATTATACCCACATGATGTAGATATTTGTAGAGTTGCAGTGTTGTCTTGCTTTTTACATGATAAACCCCCTTGAACTTAGTGTTTGATGATGGTTTGTGTTTGTGTTGGTATGAGTGTTAGAGCTTGCATTAGCATTTTATGCATAGCCCAGAGTCAGCATATCAGCAGTTTACTGCGTGGTGAGCCGGATGACCCCAGTGGACCTGGTGGACCCCGTCCTCCAAATTCTCCAATCTCTCCTGACATCCCCAACGAGCAATGTGCTATGTTGGAACTCCACTTGGGATTCAAGAGTTCCATTGAAACCCTCAGTACCATTCTCGCCGCCCTCGGCCGTCCCTCTGATAGCTCTGAATCTAAGGGTAAAGTCAAGGAGCCAGAGGTATTTGACGGTTCAGACCCTCGAAAGCTCAAGACATTCTTCATCGGAAGGTGAATTATACTCTTTCATATCTCAGTGGATCAGCCAAAGAATGGTTTGTCCCCGATATTCTTGACCCGGATCTCGACTCACTGCTGGCCTGGATGTCCTCCTTCAAAGCCCTTGTAAAAGAGCTCCAGGACAATTTCGGCGTTTACGATGCCCAAGGTGAGGCCGAAGATTCTCTCGGTAACCTGAAAACATCCGGAAATACAACATCCGGTTCAACACCTTGGCTGCCAGTACTAACTGGGACTCTGCTGCGCTGAAATGGGCTTATGGACGAGGTCTGGCAGGACGCATTAAGGATGAAATGGCGTGTCTGCCTGAACTGGCGACGCTCGCCAATTATCGTCAAGAGGTTCTTCGTATTGACAACCGTTATTGGAAGTGCGAAGAAACTAGAAAGCGTGAGGCTGGTAAGCCTTTTATTGCTTGAAACCCAAAGAAGGGTTCCTCAGACTTCAAAGCTGGTTCTACTAACCAGCAAAACAACTCTCAGCCATCTGGCTCTTCGGCGCCGTTCACGCCAAAGCCTAAGCCTTTCTCTGGAGGTAAACCTAACAACAATGGTAAGCCCCAGAACTCTTCAAATTCTGGCCAATCCAGCGGTCAGCACCCCGCGTTCAACCATCTCGGTGCAGATGGGAAAGTACTTCCCTCTGAAAGGGAAAGAAGGATGAAGAACAATCTTTGTCTCTTCTGTGGTGGTAAGCATCAGATTGCTGACTGCAATAAGCAAAAGGCCCAAGAATCGAAGGGCCATACTGCCAAGGTTGAAGAAACCCCCGAAGCAACTATCGAAGTTGTGGAAGAGGAATCGGAAAACTAATCCGCAGCTCTTGTTCCCCGGTACGAAATGGGAGCTGCGTTGATCAGGTTTGTACCTTACCTGGGGAGTTATATCTCAATGCGTCCGCTCTTTCTTCCATTGAACGATCTCTTTAACTACTGAATTTCCGTTATCTGATTCGGCCGCGCCAGCCGAACCCATCTTTGCTCTTCTCAAATTTCCTACTCTTGTTGATTCTGGTTCTACTGACTCTTTTATTGATACTCATTATGTTTCTCAAAATTCTATTCCTACAACCAAAATCTCTCCTGTTAATCTTTGTCTCTTTGATAGTTCATTATCTTCTAAACCAATTATCAATATGGCAAACATCGCCATTTGGTTCCCTTCTGGTGAGCTGCTTCTATTGCCCTTCTATGTTACAAATTTAGATTCATCTTGTAAAGCAGTGTTAGGTTACAGTTTTGTATCCCGCTACAATCCGTTGATTGACTGGGCATCTCGAAACATTACGTTCCGTAACACTTCACATCTTGATTCTCCACAGACGTCTGTGCCTTCTGCCACCAACATTGTTGATGCAAAGGTCGCTGTTCCGCTACCGGAACCTTTGCCATCGGTTTCACCAACAATTCTGGAAACCCCTCCTAGGGATTCACTTCGCTCTCCCTCTTGCTCCTGCTCTTGGACTACATGGCCCATGCCCCTCTCGTCCAAACTCCCCTTTGAACCCATCTACTCTTATCCTACGGTCTCTCAATTCGCTGCTCAACTGGAAACTCCCGAGGTCAACATTGCACTGGTCAGTGCTGCAGTCTTTAATAGGGCTTGCAAGGATGCTGGTATGGAACCCATTCTTCTTCGTGCTATTCACTCAGAGGTCGCGGCCTGCGCCGCCGACCGCTCCTCCATTGCTCCTACTGTCCCTCCACTTCCTCATTCTATCCCAGCAGAGTACGCTGAGTTTGCAGACATCTTCGACGAGATTGCTGCAGATTCACTCCCCGAACACAGACCTTACGATCTGAAGATTGACTTGGAAGAAGGCGCTTTGCTGCCTCTCGGTCATATTTATCCTTTGTCTGAAAAGGAGCTAGTCGCCCTTAAAGACTTTATTGACAAACAGCTGGCTACTGGTGCCATCACCCCATCTTCCTCGCCTCACGGCGCTCCGGTACTCTTCGTTCCCAAGAAGGACGGGAAACTTTGGCTTTGCGTGGACTTCCGCGGTCTCAACCGCATCACCAAGAAGGACTGCTACCCTTTGCCGTTGATCTCGGACCTCCTTGACACTCCGAAACGAGCAAAAATCTATACCAAATTGGACCTCGCTCACGCTTATCATCTAGTCCGAATTGCAGAAAGCGACGAATGGAAACCCAATCGCCCTATCATCGTGGAAACTGACGCTTCCGATTACGCCATTGCAGCGATTCTCTCCATTCAGACTGTTGACGGTGAAATTCATCCTTTAGCTTTCCTGTCCAGAACTCTTCATGCTGCGGAGCTCAACTACAACACTCACGACAAAGAGCTCCTTGCCATCTTTGGAGCTTTCAAAGCTTGGCGCCATTATCTGGAAGGTTCCAGCAATCCGGTGGATGTTGTCACCAATCACAAAAATCTTGAGTATTTCTCTACTACCAAGATTCTCACCGTCGACAGGTCCGTTGGTCAGAGTATCTCCACCAATTCAATATGGTAATTCGCTTCCAACCAGGAAAGCTCAGCGAAAACCCCAATTCGATAACTAGATGCTGGGATGTCTATTCCAAAGAGGGGGATATTGGTTACGCGCAAGTCAACCCTCACAACTTCAGACCTATCTTCACTAACGAGCAACTAACTACATCTCTTTGAGCTACCTTCTTAGAAGGCCCGATGCTCCGAGCCTCTATTGTTATGGATATCGAAGCTCTGGATCAAGCTATCTGTCACAAAGCGGCAGCGACAGAGTGACTAAGCGGAGCGACTGAAGCAGAGTGATAATGCGGAATGACTAAGCGGAGCAGAGACAGACTGGTCCCAAGATAATGACAGAGTTATATTAGTATCGTAGTTGTAAGTACTAGTAAGTAAGCACGTACCTGGTCCCAAGATAATGACAGAGAGGTCAAGATAAGGGACCAGGTAGTGGGGGCTGGCTTTATATACACAATCCGGTCTGCGGGAACTGACGATGTAATACTGTACAGTTTGAGAATAAAGAAGGTGGCGGAAGCCGGTAGAAGGAGAAGGGTAACTGATGGATCAGTAATCGATGAAGGGGGTCAGGTGGATCAGTAATCAATGAGAGTTCGACAATGGTGGGACATGAAAGTGATGGAGTGATGTATCGTACAAATAAGGGCGAAGAGACGGTGAGAAAAGGAAAATGATAGGGGCTACGTACTTCATGACATCCGCTTGGCTCTTCTGTTTTTTCACCTATACATTACATACAATCGCCTGTCTCGGTCCCGCCAGCTTCAGTTCGCCTTCCATCCCGTCTTGGCTCATGCATGACAGTTCACCCGAATATCGACAGGACACCATCTCGCATTATGCATCAACCACGTCCCCACTGTATTGTGGATCTAGATCACTTATCTGCTTCCGCTCATCTCCTTCCCGAAATTCAAAGTGCACCGGCAATCATGTCTGAATTCCCTTGCAAACATTATCCTATGTTACCACGTCAATCGGAGGTCCCACATTCCCCTACACAATGGGTCGTTGTTCCACCCAGGGCACCTGAAAATCATCCATACCCAATGTATTATACTGCATACCCTGTATATCAAGCCTTTCCGCCTCCTGACCGACCCTGCTCTATGACACCCAGATTTAAAATCGGGTACTTGTCTATCCATGTGACCTTCCTCGCGACGATTAAAGATGCCGATTCCTTGAAAGATCGGAAATCTTGGGTCAAGTGGAATGAGGGTGTTTGGCAAGCAGTTGCCGATGGCTTTGTACTTGGACATATCTGCGATGAACCTCAACCAGGAATTCCTAGGACTGAATGGAATATGCCTTCACTACGACCCACCATTTCGTCTAATCCAAAGAGGAAGGAACTCGAAACACGACTGAAATAGGATAAGAACAATGGATGGACATCCTCAATCCTAACAGCACAATTATCGGATGAGGCCAGAAACCACTTTCCACCCATGATTGACGACCGCGGTGAACGACGTACGGCACAACAAATTTACTTGCGACTAAAAGCAGTGTATCAAGCAGCGCCTGACAGAAAAGCATGTCTTCGTATTCAAGATGAACTCCTTAATTCTCAAATCCATGGCATGGATATCGAGAAATTTAATCTCAAATGGAGTTCGACACTTACAACTTTACGCAATTATGGGTACGATATTCCTTGGGACACACTGATATCGAAATACATCTCCAAACTCCTGTCCAGTCCTCGTTATCTCTACCTTAAACAGACGCTCAAGGAGGATTTCAACCAACCAGGAGTTATTCCGGGTAGAGACCTATTTGATAAATTTGCCATTCACCTCGAAAATACACGTAACAGAGAACTCCTTGACCTTGCAGATTCTGGAGGGAGCTCATACGGCCGTCGTTTCCAACATAACGCTAATGGAGGAACACCTGACAAGCAACCACCAGACTCACAGAAACCGAAGGATCCACAAAATACTCAGAAACCGAATAATAAACCGTCGGCTTATGTTACAACTACCAATATTTCCACTTCGAACTCTACGTCGAAAATTGAACCTGTGGATACTGTAAATCATGTACCTAATGCTACCTCGAACACTAATACCACCGTTTGTTCCACTTATCCTGCGCGATGCTGTCATGAAGTACGTAGCCCCTATCATTTTCCTTTTCTCACCGTCTCTACGCCCTTATTTGTACGATACATCACTCCATCACTTTCACGTCCCACCATTGTCGAACTCCCATCGATTACTGATCCATCAGTTACCCTTCTCCTTCTACTGGCTTCCGCCACCTTCCTTATTCTCAAACTGTACAGTATTCCATCGTCAGTTCCCGCAGACCGGATTGTGTATATAAAGCCAGCCCCCACTACCTGGTCCCTTATCTTGACCTCTCTGTCATTATCTTGGGACCAGGTACGTGCTTACTTACTAGTACTTACAATTACGATACTAATATAACTCTGTCATTATCTTGGGACCAGTCCGCTCCTGCTCCGCTTAGTCGCTCCGCATTTACCACTCTGCTTAGTTGCTCCGCCTCTCTGCTCCGCTTAGTCACCCCGCCGCTGCCGCTTTGTGACATTAGGTCAAGATCCATTACTGCACTGATAGCCTACCGATAAGGTTGTCCTTGCAGGACCCGCAGACACCACGTCCTCCCCAGTCCCGCCCGACCCTGAAACTCCCGCTACCCGAGTAGACTGCTCCGCGCTCCTACACGCACTTGACCCCAGAGACCAGAACCACATCCACAAAACCGATGATAGCTGGTACGACTGCGACTCTCAACCCTGCCCCAACGCTCTCCACAACTCAGTCCAAGAACCAGTCATTCACAACGGTACAACCTTCTTGCCAATTCCCCATCCCCGATTGCCCACTCCCACTATGTCGACTCCTGTCCCGCCTGCCCAGACTACCGCTGCAGACAAACTCATGGCTCAGCTCATTAGACAAGTAGCCAACCTTGCTACAGCCATGGAGGAACGCTCATCCTCCAAATCCAGCATGAACAAACCCGAGGTATTCAAGGGTAAAGACAGTAATGAAGCACGTCGCTTCAAAGCTCAATTCCAGAACTGGGCATCAGAACAACCTGATCTCGCCAACAGTCAGGTAAAGCTCATCAAGTCGGCTTTGGGCTTCTTCACAGAAGGCGCTGGAGACTGGGCAACCCCCCACTTGCTACATTTCAGTGCGGAGAATCCTCCTTTTGAAGGCAGTTGGGAGAAGTTCCTTAAAGAATTTGGTCAATGATTTGAATTGATAGACCCAGGTATGGAAGCCCGTAACCTGATCCAATCCCTTAAGCAGGGCAAAGGGCAGACAGTAGCGGAATTTGCTCAGAAATTCCAGGACATCGGGAGTCGGACTGAGATGTCTGACATTGACTTAAAGGAACGCTTCTACTATGCCCTACTTCCAGAGATACGACAAAATCTGATTACGGTAAACATTGGGCAAGGAGCTGCTCGAACCCTCAAGGAAGCCATTACCCGGGCTGTATCAGTGGATGTCTACTTGCATGACCCCACCTTGACTGGTCGAAACACCGGACCTACCCGCGCCTATGTGACCCCTGCCGACCCCCATGCCATGGATATCGATGCCACCCACACCAGTAATGGGAATACAAGGGAGGCTTTCCTGGCCCGCATGCGGGGACGATGCTTCGGCTGTGGTGCCCAAGGACATGTCAAACAGAATTGCCCACACCGAGAAACCACCTGCCGTTACTGTGGACGTCGAGGACATCTGGAAGCAGTCTGCCAGGACAAGTTTATGGGACTCGGACGAGACCGAGGCCGACGCCAGCAAATATCAGCCACTGGATCCGCGCCATTCTCCCTGTTTCCAAACGAATCAGTCCAGATTGCGGCCTCAACTCCACCACTTGCTCCGACTACTGTACCTGCCACTCCGAGCCCCCCTAACCAGGACTTCTCAAACCAGATTGGTCAAATAAGGGAATTACTCGATCGTGCTAACGCTATGTCCTCCTCGGCCTCTGGCTTACAACAGGGTTTTTAAAGAGGGTACCCGCTTCGGCTGCACCGAGAGTACCCCGTAATCAGTTTTCTATGTTCACTACTTCTTCGTATGACTCGCACCCATCATGTACAATATCGTCAATCTGGGAATTAAACTCCACTTCCCCACACTTCCGAATTCATGCGAGACTAAGAGGAAGGAACCATAGTATAACAACTGCAGCCATGGTAGACTGTGGAGCTACCGCCCTGTTTCTAAACCAAGACTTTGCCACCCGAAACCATGTAAGATGTGCACCCCTTCATAAACCAATTGACGTTTTTAATATCGACGGAACACCTAACCGAGCCGGACGAATCACCCATTTCGCACGCCTAGCACTCACAGTGGATAATCAGGAGCGATGGATGGACTTCTTGATCACCAACTTAGGAGGTGAAGACCTTATCCTCGGACTTCCCTGGTTACGGAAGGTAAATCCGGAGATCGATTGGGAGAAAGGACGACTCTCAGTGAAACCCCCTCGAGTAACTATAGAAGAAGTCCAAGACGAGGAGATTTCATACCCCCACCTAGCTGCTGCTAACACAGAGAGCCCCATCCCGGAACTCCCAAACCCAGAACCTCCTCGCTTTGAGGCGCCACTGGCAGCGGCCCTTGAAGAGAGTGAACCAGCAACGGTGGAGGAATCTCCGATACACCGAATCCGAGCCAATCACAAAACCCGTCGGGCATGGGTTAAAGCAGGAATCCTAGAGGAACAGGCTGAGGAAGTCTGGTGTGCAGCAGGATTCACTTACTCCCAGCAGCTAGCAGAGGAAGCCAACCGAGACAAACCTGTTAAAACCTTTGCAGAAATGGTCCCTGAGCAATACCGTGAATTCAAGAAGGTCTTCTCAGAATCCGCCTCCGAACGATTACCTGCCCATCAACCCTGGGACCATACAATTGATCTCCTGCCTGGAGCACCGGCAACCATGCGCACCAAGATCTACCCCATGTCCCTAAACGAGCAGGAGGAGCTGGATCGCTTCCTGGAAGAAAATCTGCGGAAAGGTTACATTGTTCCCTCTAAATCACCCCTCTCGTCCCCAGTCTTCTTTGTGAAGAAGAAGGATGGGAAACTCCGTTTCGTACAGGACTACCGGAAACTGAATGAATACACTGTGAAGAACCGCTACCCACTCCCCTTGGTTGCTGATATTATTAGTCGACTTCAAGGGGCCCGATATTTCACCAAGTTTGACGTCCGCTGGGGTTATAACAACGTCCGCATTAAGGAAGGTCACGAATGGAAAGGGGCCTTTGCAACCACACAAGGGCTGTTTGAGCCTAAGGTTATGTTCTTTGGTCTCACCAACTCCCCCGCAACGTTTCAAGCACTTATGAATGCCATATTTGCAGACCTTATAGCAGCTGGAAAGGTAGCAGTTTACCTGGACGACATCCTCATCTTCAGCAGTGACCTTCGGGAGCACCGACAAGTGGTACGGGAAGTACTAA
The DNA here is from genome assembly GCA_028011325.1 of Lentinula lateritia. Taxonomy (NCBI): domain Eukaryota; kingdom Fungi; phylum Basidiomycota; class Agaricomycetes; order Agaricales; family Omphalotaceae; genus Lentinula; species Lentinula lateritia. Next base: position 24,717 of record JANVFT010000164.1, on the reverse strand, counting down.
CCCGACTAGAGAAGCATGACCTGTACCTACGACCGGAGAAGTGTGAATTTGAACAACAGCAGATTGAATACCTAGGCCTCATTATATCGGAAGGAGAGGTACGAATGGACCCGGTAAAAGTAGCTGCGGTTCGCAACTGGCCAGCCCCCACTAACCTTCGAGAGCTACGAGGGTTCCTTGGATTTGCTAACTTCTATCGGCGCTTCATCCGGAACTTTGCGAGGATAGCCAGGCCCCTGAATGACCTCACCCGGAAAGACATATCCTTTACCTGGATGGACACCCAGCAGAAAGTGTTCGACACCCTCAGAGAAGCCTTCATCTCCGCACCCATCTTAGCCCTGTGGACTCCGGACAGACCGACCCGGATTGAGGTAGACGCATCAGGCTTTGCTACTGGTGGCGCCCTCATGCAGCAACAAGAGGACGGCCAATGGCATCCTGTCGCTTTTAGATCAGCCTCAATGCAACCAGCGGAACGAAACTACGAGATCTATGACCGAGAAATGCTAGCCATCATAGAAGCATTGAAGGACTGGAGGAACTTCCTGGAAGGACTACCCCAGCCATTCGACATCATCACTGACCATTCCAACCTCGAGTTCTGGCGCACAGCGCAAGACCTCACCCGTCGACAAGCTCGCTGGGCCCTATACCTCTCACGATTTGACTTCCACATGATCCATCGCCCCGGTAGAACAAATACCCAGGCGGATGCTCTCTCTCGTATGGCAGCCCACCAGGTACTTGACAATGAGGATAATCGACAGCAGACGGTCCTTAAGCCTAACCATTTCACCAAAATTGCAGCTTCTATCCTACGGAACCCCCTAGAAGATCGCATCCGGAAAGCCTCACAGCGGGAAGCACAGGTACTGGAAGGTCTCAAAACAGTCAAAGAGCATGGACTACAGCGCTTGGCTAACGGGATCGCCGAATGGGAGGAGGACAATGGTCTAGTCTACTACCGAGGACGAGTATACGTACCCGCAGACGATGACCTACGCACGGAAGTACTGCGTCAATGCCATGACCACCCCACAGCTGGACACCCTGGACTCCATGGAACACTCGATCTAGTTAGCACCCACTTCTGGTGGCCAACGCTGCGCTCCTTTGTGGAGAAATACGTAGAGGGATGCGAGACGTGCACATGCAAAAAGATCCAACGACACCCACGAGCTGTAACGCAGCCATTAGACGTACCTTCGGGCCTATGGGAAGAGGTAGGAGTGGACCTGATAACGCAACTGCCTAACTCCCAAGGATACGACGCAGTCCTGGTTTGCACAGATCTCTATGGGAAACAAATTCATGCCCTCCCATGTACTAGCTCCATCACTGCAGAAGGCGTTGCTGACATCTACTACAGGGAAATCTTCCGCCTCCATGGGCTCCCGCTCCACTTCAAGTCTGACCGCGGGCCTCAGTTTGCAGCTAAACTCATGCGATCCCTACTGGCTAGACTGGGAATAAAATCAGACCTCACATCCGGTTACCGTCCTCAGTCTAATGGTCAAACCGAACGCGCCAACCAAGAAGTAGAAAAGTACATTCGACTCTACGTAGGTCGTCGACAGGATGACTGGGCAGAACACCTCCCCATGGCGGAGTTCGTAATCAATTCGCGAACCCACTCTGCACTAGGCATGTCCCCATTCGAGCTAACCTATGGATACCTCCCCTTGTTCAACATCCCAGTGGGACAACGCAGCGGAATCCCAGCTGTAGATGACCGCATACGGATACTCCGAGAAGCCCGACAGGATGCAGGGGCCGCCTTGCACTTAGGAAAAAAGCAGCAAAAAGAGGGATACGAACGAGGGAAACGGAAAGCTCACCAGTTTAAAGTCGGAAATTTTGTTTGGCTCAGCGCAGAAGACATCAACCTCCAACTATCCAGTGAAAAGTTAGGGGATCGGCAGCTTGGACCTTACCGAATCTTAGAGAAGATTGGACCCCTGGACTATCGCCTTGACTTCCCGATCTCCCTCGACCGCATCCACCCCGTCTTTCATGTCGACAAACTCTATCCCTGGAAAGGTAACACCATCAATGGAGAAATACCAACACCACCAGAGCCGGTTTACCTAGAAGATGAAGACGAGCCGGAGTACGAAGTTGAGGAGATTTTGGACAGTCGGGTTCGGTGGAAGAGGTTGGAATACCTGGTTAAGTGGAAGGGTTACGATGCAGGACATAACTCATGGGAACCAGCACCCAACCTCAGCCGCGCGCCAAAGATCGTTCGAGCATTCCACAAGAAACACCCCTCAGCAGCTAAAGCTTGACCATCGAGGGCAATGGTCATAAGGAGGGGGGTAATGTCATGAAGTACGTAGCCCCTATCATTTTCCTTTTCTCACCGTCTCTACGCCCTTATTTGTACGATACATCACTCCATCACTTTCACGTCCCACCATTGTCGAACTCCCATCGATTACTGATCCACCTGACCCCCTTCATCGATTACTGATCCATCAGTTACCCTTCTCCTTCTACTGGCTTCCGCCACCTTCCTTATTCTCAAACTGTACAGTATTACATCGTCAGTTCCCGCAGACCGGATTGTGTATATAAAGCCAGCCCCCACTACCTGGTCCCTTATCTTGACCTCTCTGTCATTATCTTGGGACCAGGTATGTGCTTACTTACTAGTACTTACAATTACGATACTAATATAACTCTGTCATTATCTTGGGACCAGTCCGCTCCTGCTCCGCTTAGTCGCTCCGCATTTACCACTCTGCTTAGTTGCTCCGCCTCTCTGCTCCGCTTAGTCACCCCGCCGCTGCCGCTTTGTGACAGATGCCTGAAACCATTTGCGGCACTACTGTCATCATTTCCAAATTCTTCATTACCAAACTCACCTATACAAGTCGATGAACCACTAACATGTTCAACCATCATCCTGAAGTCACAAACACTTTTGGATTCCGCCTGTACCAACCACATTATCAATGACCGAAGGTTCTTCTTCACTTTCGATGTGGATGGTGCACTTGCGGTTTAAATGGCGAACTCGGGTATTCTAACCACCAAAGGTTCAGGAACCTGCTACTTTAAGATGCGACTTGAAGGAACTGATGAGAATCTGGTATTGGAGATGCATGATTGCTTGTATGCTCCAGAAGCTCCTGTAAATTTGCTGTCAGTAGGAGCCATGCTTGAACATGGCTTCACGTTTACAATGTCCCCTCGAACTGTTGAAATACACCCTGACCCGGATCGTTATGCCATTGCAGACGTTACCTGTCGCTTATGCGTTCTACGAGGGAAATTCTTACTGCTGAATGAAGACCCCTTAGATCCCGTTCATCTCGCAATGCCAGTTTTTATCCCCAGAATACCAAATGGTGCTCTATTTCATGAACGATTTGGACACCCTGGTATCGATCTGACTAACGAGCTACTTATGGGAAATTCGGCAACAGATCTCAAGGACTGGAATGGAACCAAAATGCGGGGAATCTGTGATTCGTGCCTCAAAGGCAAACACCCTTGTTTCTCCTATCCTTACCACGGCAATTGAGCTTCGGCACCACTCGAACTCCTTCATACTGATACTTGCGGTCCGATTGGGACCCTTTCGAACCACCAAAACTCTCACTTCAATATTATTCTCGATGACCATACCAGTGCTTTATCGGGCGGATGTTTCGCGAAAAAGAACCAAGCACTGCGCATAATCAAATCGACTGTCTCTACTTGGGAGAATCTCATGTCTCCACATAAAGTCAAAAACATTCGACTTGATGGAGCAAAAGAATTCCATGGTTCTGAAGCTACAACATATTTTGAAGAAAAAGGCATTTTGGTTCAGAAGACGGCCGCATATTCTCATCAACAGAATGGGAAGGCCAAACGTTGGGTTCAGATTATCAAAAATGATGCAATGACAATGCTTGTACACTCGGGTTTACCATTACAATTTTGGGAAGATTCTGTATGTACCGCTATATACGTCCGTTACCATTTACCAACCAAGACACTCCCCAACAACAAAATGCCTTACGAAATGGTGCACGGTCATCCTCCGAATCTATCCAATCTCAGCATATGGGGGTGTCAATGTTGGATCCAAGTATCCGAAGACATTCGCCTGAAGTTTGGTAATAAGATGTTGGAAGGAATCTTTGTGGGTTACGAGGATAATTGCATAGGATGGCAAGTCCGCGATACGAATGGCAAGGAAAACTTCTCGGACGAGGTCGTTTTTAATGAATCTCAGTTAGGCCGCCTCCGTGGTCTGCGAACACAGAAACCTACCACTCCCTCACCTCCTCCAATTCCACCATCATCCAATCCTTCACTTACCTCTTTGATTAAGACAACTCCTCCTAATGGTCCTCGACCTCGCCGTACTACGAAACTGACGGAATGAGGAAAGGAATGGCGTGACGGAATTCAATGATGTGACGAACTTCTTCAAGAATGAAGAGTCAATGATGGACTCCCTTCAATATGCGATAAACAGGTTGATTGAGATATCATAGGATGTTCCCTAGCTTGCCAAATATTGGAGGACAATGTTCACTGTATAGAAGACGATTCTGATTTCTACTTTGCGGCACTTACTAACATCCCGAGTCCATTCCTTCCACAAAAGCTAATCTCAACATCCAATCTAAAATCCCGACACTTCAATCTTAAAAAGGCACTATCGACACAGAGGGAAATGTTGTTACGTCCGGACTTCAACGAATGGATGGACACTGAGAACCGGGAAATCTTTGGTTTGTTCGATTTAGGAGTTTTCGAAGAAGTATTGATGTGCCCAAAGGGTAAATTTCCGATTGGTTTGAAGATGGTATACAATCTTAAACTAGATGGGACGAAGAAAGTTTGTCTTGTTGCCCAAGGCTTTACTCAATGCCCCGAAGATTATGGAAATGTCCATGCTCCTGTCACCCGGATGGTTTCCTATCGCATTGTGATGGCTTGGACTGCACACATGGATCTGGAATTATACTCATTCAATGTTAAGCAGGCTTTCCTGAATGCTCCACTTGCTGAAGAGATATATGTTAAACAGATACCAGGCCGACCTATCCCTTCCCAACCTCACGCGGTGTATCGCCTACGACGAGCTCTCTATGGACTTCACCAAGCCTCAGCAGCATGGTACTCGACCCTCTGTCAGGCGCTGGAAGATATCGGTTTCACGAGATGTGAATGCGATAATGCCGTCTTTATTGGACGATGGACAACACCACCTGATCAGTCTATAACAATGCCCGATAACGGTGACCCCCTTATTATGCTTATCCCTGTTCATGTTGATGACGGTTTAGTCTCCACCAATTCCGACACCCTCTACCTCTGGTTTATTATTCAAATTAATCAATGCTTTAAGGTACTTGATCTTGGTCCGACTTCCACCTTTCTCGGGATTAGAATACACCGTGATCGTACTCGATGACTCCTATGGCTTTCACAAGAATCATATGTCAAGGACCTACTTGAACAATACGGTTTAATTGAATGTATCACTCATGACCTTCCGCTCCCATACAAATTTGATGGTCCGGATCCCAATCCTTCCCTATATGCTGACGTAGATCCCGAGTCTCTCACAAAGATCTATCAAGCCCTTGTCGGTTGCCTTCTGTTTCTGGCACTATGCACGCGACCTGATATCGCATACTTGGTTATGTTTCTGGCACAATTCAATTCGAAACCATTGCCGAGACATCTTATTGCTGCAAAGGGGACACTTCGTTATTTTGCTAAAACTCGCACCTGGTCTTTGCAATATGGGGGTGATCTTCAATCAAATCTTGCCAATACTCTCGGACTCAAATCTGACACGATGGCTCTATCTGATGCCGATTGGGGTAGCAACTCCATTGACCGCAAATCCATCTCAGGTTTTGGGTTTTGGTATCTTTATGTTCGGAGGTTTGGTGGCATGGTCAGCATCTAAACAAAAGAGTATTGCTTTGTCTTCCACTGAGGCAGAGTACATGGGCTTAACACATGTCCTCAAAGAATTACTTTGGATCCGGGTCTTTACTTCCTTAATTTCTCTCCCAATTCCGAATCCTTTTCCTTTAATCTCTGATAACTGCTCTTCCATTGATATAGCTAACTCCTGTTCCGTTTCCAACCAATCCAAACACATTGATATTCGCTACCACTTCATTCAGTCTCACATCGAAGACAATTCTATTTCCACCATTTGGTGTTCGTCCCTCAACATGATTGCTGACATTTTGACCAAATCCCTCCCTACTGATTTACATTACAAACATTCATTATCACTTGGTCTAGTTCCACTTCCCCCTGTTACTTGACCACTTCATTCATCAGTGGGGGTGTGTTGGAAGTACTTTCCTATTTGGGCCGATTCATTCCGCTTACACGTGACTCACATTATTTAGTTCGACATTCACACACTAGTTACCCTCAGCTGTTCTGATCCTCTCTGGTTTGACACTGAGGGTAAGTCTTTCGCATTATCATACCTATCCTATCAGATACTCATTAAGTAGTTAGACTCTTCCTTTTCGCTCTTCGTATAGGTATAATATAGCTGTTCTGATCCTTTCTGGTTCAACACTGAGGACTCTTCCTTTTTGCTCTTTGTATAGATACTTGACCTCTAAGACTGGGCACTTTTTGTTTACTGCAGTCACATAATTGGCAGAGCAATCTGGAGCATCACGCCACTTGTAGATCTCAGTGGACTCATTACTTGCTGTAAGATAATATTTTCAGAGTTTTTAGATATTCATTTTGTGTTTGTACAACTTACAAATGACTGTAAAATTGCCACCATCCTATATATTAAATTTCCTGGGGGCGCTTATATCAGACGCGCAGAGTATTGGTAATAGTGACTAAGCAATATTGCCGCGAAGTGGCTGTGGATCCTCTGTGCGGAGCGCTCAGAAATCTGCCGCAGAGCGGCGCAGCGCAGCCGCTTTCCCTCATGTTGAATACCTGAGGTGCTCACCCTTCGGATAAATTTCCTTGCAGCTCTCTTTGTCTGTATTGAGATATCTAACTGCTTCCATGTAAGTAATCTTTTTGCTTAATCATCAGTAACATTTGGTTCCAGAGCAAGTTTGGTCCATTGCACTTCCAAGGTTCCAGAGGTTAGAATACCTGGAGGTGATAATGCAGGAGACTGCATTTAAACCATGCATAACACTAATGCCTTCAAATTTGGATAAACCTGCCATTTATATATTGGAGAGACATCAAATTTTCAGTCTGTCTTGCTTTTGCAAATGGTCAATCAACACATCCCAATGTCAATTAGTGAAGCAAATAGGCTGAAATCTGCACAAACTGGGGTCAAAGCTATTTATCCCAAAGGTGAAGTCTTTTGTTGCACTGTATGATACAAATTCTTGAGGCTGCACAGATGATACTTGAGCAATGTCTGATTTAGAACATAGAAATCATATTGTGAGGTCTGTTTCATACTATCTCCTATCTATCCTATCCCAGTGGTTCCTTTAAATTAAATGACTAAATGCCAAGTATCAATAAACAGTTTAATCTTAAATGATAGTGTTAATGTATACTCAGTTGACAGTAAAGCAACTATATTGATGAGGTACCTGTTAAGATCATGTACACCGTGTAACCGTGCCAGAGGTCACAGAGTGTCTAAGTGCGGAAGACGAGTGGGACAGTAGTGAAGTTATTAACAACACCGCCGTTACGCCGTTAGTCCCCGGAGATCAAGAGTATAGGAGGGAGGAGCTAAGTAGCAGCCAAGGAGGAGCGAGCCAAAGAACTTATAAGTCCAAAGGCTATAGAGAGAGTACTTCAAGGCGATGAGCCTGAAGACTTAGAGGAGCACAGAGTGAAAGAGGGAATCTAAGTCGATAATTAAACTAAGGAACTACAGTAGCGTACAAGCAGTATTTATATCTACGGAGCGGCGCAACGGTGCGGAGCGCCAGACTAGCTACTAGGAGTTATACATGTAGTCCTGCAGGGTAAAGTAAAAGACAATAAGGAGGGACTAGAATGAAAGGGTATGTGTAGCGAGAAAGAACAATAAGGCAAAGATTACAATAAAGGTGGATCTTCGGAATACCAAGCGGCGGAATGGAGGCCCGAGGCATGGACTTGACAGTATCCCCCTCTTAGGCTTGAGCCCTCGAAAGCCATTAATACCGGGAGTTGATTAGTCACCAAAGGAAAATTTTAAAGGCTGTCAGCATCGGGATTTGGCCTATCAGTCAGCAGGGAAAATTTTCGAAAGCCGTTGGTACCGGGAATTGTCGTTAGTCATCCATGAAAATTTTCGGTTCCCCGTAAACCAACTACAATTCGAAAGGAAAATTTCACTGGTCCGTGCGCCGTTTTGTCCCTATAAAAAGGGCCAGGTTTTGCCGATAAGGACCCAACTTTCCAAAACTCCTAAGACCAACAAAATGTCAACAAGCCGTACCTCCACCTCTACCATTCCCCCCAGATCTCAGGCCCAAGCTGGCCCGTCAAATCCTCCCATGGCCCCACCTCCAGACCAACGCGCCGACATTGACGAAGACGAGGACAAGGACGAAATCATGAGGAAGGCCCTTGCAAAGGTCCAGAGGGTGAAGGAAAGGAAGGCGGAGGAAGCCGCACGTAGGAGGGTGGAGGAAGAAGAGGAGAGGCGGAAGGTGGCAAGAGAACAAGCGGCGCGCGAAGCGCGAGAGCGGGCCGCACGGGCTCGTCAACAAGAGGAAGAGGTCACGGAGCGGAGAAGGCTGATGGCCAAGGCGGCGACCGTCAGAAGTCAAAGGGAGACTTCTCCTAGTGAGAGGTCTGTCTCCCCAAGAAGGCCGAAATTCGCCGAGCGGTGAAGGGGAAAGGGAAGGCCAAGGTCCAGGTGAGTTAAGGTTGTGTGGTTCCACCCCCCTTACTAACATTTTGTTTCTAGCCGGTGGGCGGAGATCCTGACGACGGGGATGACGACGATGATGACGAAGAAGACCGCGCACCTTGCGAACGGTGCAAGACCAAAAAACTCTCTTGCCAAATGCAGGCAGGCAAGAGGAGTTCTATCATTTGTAAGCCCTGTCACGACGCCAAAGTGAAGTGTTCCTACTCGGGACATCCGACGACTTCGAAACAGGCAGTTCCGGCGAACGCATCGCTGTAATGGAGAGTCAGATGGCCCAAAGCCTCGCTGATCTCCGGTCCTTACGGGAGGCTGGTTCAAAAACTCATCAATATCTGCGTCAATTATTGAGGAGACAAGAAGACGACCATGCTCGCCTTATAGCCATGGAAACGAGGATGGCGATGATGGGTATGGGAGAGGGACCGTCGAGGAGGAACACCGAGCGGCGGCGACCGCTGAAGCGGCAGAAGATCGTAGAGGAGAGTGAGGAGGAAGAGGAAGAGGAAGGAGTAGAAGAAGAAGGAGTGGAGGAAAAGGAGAACAAAGTGGAAAAGGATGGAGAAGGAGAGGAGGAACCGGCGCCGGCGAAGGCGCAGTCGGAGAAGGGGAAGGAAAGGGCCGTAGAGTAGTGTAGCTATGGACATCGGACATCGGCCCTCCGGCCTTTTCTTGTAATCTTCTTGTAGTCCTCTTGTCGTCCTGCCTCTTTTGTATCATTTTATTTTTTGGACTTTGTATATAAAAAATGTTTAACGCAATTTTTTTGAAATTGGAAAGCGAATGGGCCGCGAAGCGGCATAAGAAGTAATTAGTTTAGTATAAGTAGTATAGGTGTAAATGGAAGCTAAATGAAAACTGTAATTAAAGAAACCGCAATAAGCAAATAAGAGAGAGAGGTAAACACTTTTACTATCATCGTGTTTACCCTCTAAACACACGAAGTAGACTTCGGCGGAGCATGGCGAAAGCGGGGGAAAGGAATAGGATGTTTTTGTGATCAAGGTCCAGGCTTGTGAGGGTATCGGGCATGGAATGCCGGTACAAGTTCATCAGCAGCAACCCAAGAAAATTCATCGTCGGTACCTTCGTAACCGGCCCATCGAATGTAATAACGTAGGGGACAACGTTTATACCTTCTGTCCAGCTTAGAGTCCAGAATTTCAGCAACGTTGTACTCCTCTTCACCATCAACTTCAATTGGAGGTGGAGGAGATTGAGTTCAATTCGGGAAAGGATTCGGCGTAACCGGCTCCAGCTGTGAGACATGGAAAACCGGGTGAATTTGGCGAAGATAGTCGGGGAGCTTGAGTTCATAAGACAAAGTACCAGGTCAACTGATGACCTTGAAAGGACCAAGATATTTTTCAGAGAATTTTTCGGTAGGACGAGTAGAACGGATGTGCTTAGCAAGAACAAATACTTCGGAGCCGATCGGGAACTCCGGGTGCGAGATTCTTTTCCTGTCAGCTTGTTCCTTGTAGCGAGACTGAGCTAAAAGGATTTCCTCTCGAAGGAAAGCGTGGAGTTCATCGAGGTTGACGACGAAGTCTCTAGCTAGATCAGACTTCATATTGACCTCGGGCCGAACGGTGATATTTGGGTGGTATCCTTTGTTAGCGAAGAATGGAGTAATACCTGTGGAAGCGTTGGGAGCGTTGTTATAAGTGAACTCGGCGATCGGAAGTAAAGGCGACCAGTCATCTTGTTGGTAGGAACAATAGATCCTGATGTACTGCTCAAGAGTCTGGTTGACACGCTTGGTCTGCCCATCGGCTTCCGGATGGTATCCAGAGGTATAGTGAAGCTCCATGGAGAGCGCTTTACCGAGAGCCCGGAAAAACGCCGAAACAAATTCAGAACCACGATCAGAAGTGACATGATTAGGGACACCATGTTTAGAGAAGACATGAATAACGAAAAGCTCAGCTAGTTGTTCAGAAGTAATGGTGTCGAGGGTTGGAATAAAGATAGCTTGTTTGGAAGATCGATCCACAACGACGAGGATAGCTGTATAGCCATTCGACATTGGCAGTTGCTCAATGAAGTCCATGGATATGGAATCCCATGGTCGGACCGGAACCGGCAGAGGTTTCAACAACCCGTAAGGCCGATGACGGCGAGGTTTGTTGCGACCACAAACAGTGCAAGAGGTAACATAGTCACGTACAAAGTCTCTGACCTTGGGCCAAGTGTATTGACGACGTACAGCTTCTAGAGTGCGGTTCTGGCCGAAATGGCCGGAGAGTGGATGATCGTGAAAGTAACGGAGGACTTGAAGGCGAAGATCGCCGTGATTAGGGACATAAATACGGTCGTCAAGGCGTAGTAGCTTGTCACTACCTAAGCTCCAACGTTCATTGGAAGGATCTTTAGCAAGTTCCAAACCAACAACGGAGCTCGGGTCAGCGGGAAGAGCGAGAATGATAGCCTGGTGTAGGGCTTCGATATCCATGATAATCGAGGCTCGTAAAACCGGGCCTTCCAGGAAGGTAGCTCGAAGAGACGCAGTGAGTTGTTCATTAGTAAATATAGGACGGAAGTTATGAGGGTTCACTTGGGTGTAGCCGATATCCCCCTCTTTAGGGTAGATGTCCCAGCGTCTAGTTATCGAGTCGGATTTCTCGCCGAGCTTCCCCGGCTGGAAGCGAATGACCATATTAAATTGATGCAAAAATTCTGACCATCGGACCTGTCGGCATGTGAGAACCTTGGTAGTAGAAAAATACTCAAGATTTTTGTGATCGGTGACGACGTCCACCGGATCACCCGAGCCTTCCAGATAATGACGCCAAGCTTTAAAGGCCTCGAAGATGGCCAGTAGCTCTTTGTCGTGAATATCATAATTGAGTTCAGCCGCATGAAGCGTTCTGGAAAGGAAGGCTAGAGGATGAATTTTGCTGTCAGCATATTGGATGGAAAGAATAGCCGCAATGGCGTAGTCGGAAGCGTCGGTCTCCACGATAAGTGGGCGATTCGGCTCCCAATGGGCCAGTATTGGCGCAGAAGTAAAAGCGATTTTGAGATTTTCGAAGGCATCTTGGCAGCTGCTGTCCCAGATCCAGGGAGCGCCTTTTCGGGTAAGCCAAGTCATCGGCACAACGAGATCGCTATAATTATAAATGAAACGACGATAGAAGTTTGCAAAACCCAAGAAGGACTGAATGTCCTTAACCTTCCTCGGAACTGGCCACTCTAGAACTGTCTGAACTTTCTCCTTGGACATAGTCAATCCGTCGGGAGAAAGAATATAACCCAAATACTCAACAGTATCCATATTGAATTCACACTTCTCAGGATTAGTGTAAAGCCGATGATGGCGAAGCCACCGAAGAACTTCCTTGACGTGTTCTTGGTGTTCTTCTGGTGTATCAGAGTAGATCAGAATATCGTCAAGATAGACGATGACACAAACATCGAGCATGTCAGAGAAGATGTCATTAACAAACCGCTGGAAAGCCGCAGGGGCGTTCGTAAGGCCGAACGGCATAACCTTCCATTCGTAAGAGCCGTAACGGGTCCGAAAGGTGGTTTTCCATTCATCACCTTCAGCAATTCTGACCAGATGATAAGCGTGAGCGAGATCCAATTTGGTGTATATTTTAGCTCTTTTCGGAGCGTCAAGAAGATCTGATATGAGTGGGAGTGGGTAACGGTCCTTTTTGGTAATACGATTGAGTCCACGGAAGTCGACGCAAAGGCGAAGTTTGCCGTCTTTCTTCGGGACGAAAAGGACCGGAGCGCCGTGAGGAGAGGATGATGGGGTGATGGCACCAGTAGCCAGCTGTTTGTCAATAAAGTCTTTAAGGGCGACTAACTCCTTTTCAGACAAAGGGTAAATACGGCCGAGAGGCGGTGAAGCGCCTTCTTCCAAGTCAATCTTCAGGTCGTAAGGTCTGTGTTCAGGAAGTGAATCTGCAGCGATCTCATTGAAGACGTCTGCAAACTCTGCTGGGATAGAATGAGGAAGTGGAGGGACAGTAGGAGCGGTGGAAGAGCGGTCGACGGCGCGGGCCGCGACCTCTGAGTGAATAGCACGAAGAAGAATGGGTTCCATACCAGCGTCCTTGCAAGCCCTGTTAAAGACTGCAGCACTCACCAGTGCAATGTCAACCTCGGGAGTTTCCAGCTGAGCAGCGAATTGAGAGACCATAGGATAAGAATAGATGGGTTCAAAAGAGATTTTGGACGAAAGGGGCTTGGCCCGTGAAGTCCGAGAGCGGGAGCGAGAGCAAGAGCGAGAGCGAATTGAGTCCCCAGGAGGGGTCTCCAGAATTGTCGGTAAAACCGACGGCAAAAGTTCCGGTAGCGGAACAGCGACCTTGTTAAGATCATGCACACCGGGTAACCGTGCCAGAGGTCACACAGTGTCTAAGTGCGGAATACGAATGGGACAGTAGTGAAGTTATTAACAACACCGCCGTACGCCGTAAGTCCCCGGAGGTTGAGAGTATAGAAGAGAGGAGCTGTTACGATCATGCACACCGCGTAACCGTGCCAGAGGTCACACAGTGTCTAAGTGCGGAATACGAATGGGACAGTAGTGAAGTTATTAACAACACCGCCGTACGCCGTAAGTCCCCGGAGGTCGAGAGTATAGAAGAGAGGGGCTAAGTAGCAGCCAAGTCGGAGCGGCGGTATCGCCGGTGACGAGGAGCGAACCAGAGGGCGTATAAGTCCTAAGGTAGAGTAGAGAGTACTTCAAGGCAGTGAGCCTGAAGACTTAGAGGAGCACAGAGTTAAGGAGGGAATCTAAGTCGATAATTAAACTGAGGAACTACAGTAGCGTACAAGCAGTATTTATATCTACGGAGCGGCGCAGCGGCGCGAGGCACCAGACTAACTACTAGGAGTTATACGTGTAGACCTGCAGGGTAAAGTAAAAGACAATAAGGAGGGACTAGAGTGAAAGGGTATGTGTAGCGAGAAAGAACAATAAGGAGGAGATTACAATAAAAGTGGATCTTCGGAATACCGAGCGGCGGGATGGAGGCCCGAGGCATGGGCTTGACAGGAGCGAAGTAGCAGCCAAGTCGGAGCGGCGGTATCGCCGGTGACGAGGAGCGAACCAGAGAACGTATAAGTCCTAAGGTAGAGTAGAGAGTACTTCAAGGCAGTGAGCCTGAAGACTTAGAGGAGCACAGAGTTAAAGAGGGAATCTAAGTCGGAAAGGGAGATCTAAGTTGATAATTAAACTGAGGAACTACAGTAGCGTACAAGCAGTATTTATATCTACGGAGCGGCGCAGCGGGGCGGAGCGCCAGACTAACTACTAGGAGTTATACGTGTAGTCCTGCAGGGTAAGGTAAAAGACAATAAGAAGGGACTAGAGTGAAAGGGTATGTGTAGCGAGAAAGAACAATAAGGAAGAGATTACAATAAAGGTAGATCGTCGGGATACCGAGCGGCGAAATGGAGGCCCGAGGCATGGACTTGACAGTATCCCCCTCTTAGGCTTGAGCCCTCGAAAGCCATTAATACCGGGGGTTGATTTGTCACCAAGGAAAAATTTCAAAGGCCGTCAGCCTCGGGAATTTGGCCCATCAGTCAGTAGAAAAATTTTCAAAAGCCGTTGGCGCCGGGGATTGTTGTTAGTCATCCAAGAAAATTTTCGGTGCACCGTAGACCCAGTACAATTCGAAGAAAAATTTTCGCTGGTCCGTGCGTCATTTTGTCCCTATAAAAAGGGCCAGGTTTTGCCGATGTGGCCCTAACTTTTCCCCACTTTCCTAAGTCAACAATGTCACACAGCCGTACTCAGACAATCACCACCCCTTCTTCCACTACGGCCGGCCCTTCAAGGTCGCGCCCCTTAAACCCGCCTCCCGCCGATCCGGTTAACGACGACGACGAGGCCTTGGAAGAAGACGACGACGAAGCCATCCGACAGGCCGAAGAGACAGTCCGCAGGATGAAAGCAAGGAAGGCGGCGGCGGCGGCCAGAAGGAAGGCCGAAGAAGAAGCGGCCAAGAAGGCTGCAGAAGAGGCGCAGAGGAAGAAGGAAGCTGCCGCCCGAGAGTTGGAGGAGCGACGGAGGGTGATGGCGGAGGCGGCCGCCGCTCGCAGTCGGCGGGGGTCTTCGCCAGGAGGAAGTTCGATTTCCCCACGACGGCCTGTGGTGGAAATCCGTAAGGACAAGGGAAAAGGAAAGGCCAAGGCCCAGGTGAGTAGCGTGGAGCCTCTCAATTAACTTTTTTACTAACATTCCTGTTTGTAGCCTGTTGGCGGGGACCCCGATGACGGCGACGACGGGGATGATGACGACGACGACGAAGACGACAGAACTCCTTGCGAACGTTGCAGGAGTAAGAGGATCCCTTGCCTTCAGCAGGCCGGCAAGCGGAGCAGCACCACCTGTAAGCCCTGCCATGATGCAAAAGTGCGTTGCTCGCACTCCAACCGGCCCCCCACGGTGAAAAAGGAGGTCGCTTCCCACCCGACCGGCGAGCGTCTGGCGGTATTGGAGAGCCAGGTGGCTCAATTATTGGCCGATAACCGGGTTCTCCGCGAAGGTCAGATCAAATCCAACACCTACGACCGCCACATCATCAAAAAGCTCGAGTGGTTGATGAGGGACGCCGCAAGGAGGAGGGATTCGCCACCGGAGATGCCGGAACCAGGACCGTCGCGGCTGCCGAAGAAGAGGAGAAGGGTAGTGGATAGCGAGGAGGAAGAAGAGGATAGGATGGTAGGAGAAGAAGATGGAGAAGGAGAGCAGGAAGTAGCGGAGGAAGAAGGGATGGAACCGGCGCCGAAGAAGGCCCGGTCGGAGAAGGGAAAGGAGAGGGAGGAGTAAGATACACGGACATCGGACCTCGGCCTCTCGGCCCTTCTTGTACTCTTCTTGTAGCTCTGCCTTGTTGTATATGTTTGCTTTTTTGGTCTTTTGTATATAAAAATGTTAACTCGATTTTGAAATCGGAAAGCGAATGGGCCGCGAAGCGGCGTAAGAAGTAATTAGTTTGAAGTGTAATTAGTTTAAGTGTGATTGAAGAATAAGTCAAATAGTAACTAAGAAACAAGTAAGCAATTTAAGAAGGAGAGGTAAACACTCAATTTGCTATCATCGTGTTTACCCTCTAAACACACGAAGTAAACTTCGGCGGAGCATGGCGAAAACGGGGAAAGAAATAAAATGATTTTTTGTGATCAAGGTCCAGGCTTGTGAGGGTATCGGGCGTGGAATGCCGGTACAAGTTCGTCAGCATGTAGTTCATCAGCAGCAACCCAAGAAAACTCTTCGTCGGTACCTTCGTAACCGGCCCACCGAATATAATAACGTAGAGGACAACGTTTGTACCTTCTGTCCAGCTTGGAATCAAGGATTTCGGCAACGTTGTACTCCTCTTCACCATGAACTTCAATTGGAGGTGGAGGAGATTGAGTTCGATTTGGGAAAGGATTCGGCGTAACCGGCTCCAGCTGTGAGACATGGAAAACCGGGTGAATTCGGCGAAGATAGTCCGGGAGCTTGAGTTCGTAAGACAGAGTGCCAGGTCGACTGACGACCTTGAAGGGACCAAGATATTTTTCAGAGAATTTTTCAGTAGGGCGAGTAGAGCGAATGTGCTTAGCAAGGACAAATACTTCGGAGCCGATCGGGAACTCCGGGTGCGAGATTCTTTTCCTGTCAGCTTGTTCCTTGTAACGAGACTGAGCTAGAAGGATTTCTTCTCGAAGGAAAGCGTGGAGTTCATCGAGGTTGACGACGAAGTCTCTAGCTAGATCAGACTTCAGGTCGACCTCGGGCCGAACGGTGATATTTGGATGGTATCCTTTGTTAGCGAAAAATGGAGTAATACCTGTGGAAGCATTGGGAGCGTTGTTGTAGGCGAATTCGGCGATCGGAAGTAACGGCGACCAGTCATCTTGTTGGTAGGAACAATAGATCCTGATGTACTGCTCGAGAGTCTGATTGACACGCTCGGTCTGCCCATCGGCTTCCGGATGATATCCAGAGGTATAATGAAGTTCCATGGAGAGCGCTTTACCGAGAGCCCGGAAAAATGCCGAAACAAATTCAGAACCACGATCAGAAGTGACATGATTAGGGACACCATGTTTAGAGAAGACGTGAATAACAAAAAGCTCAGCTAATTGTTCGGAAGTAATGGTGTCGTAAGTTGGAATGAATATAGCTTGCTTGGAAGATCGATCCACGACGACGAGGATAGCGGTAAAGCCATTCGACATTGGTAGTTGCTCAATGAAGTCCATGGAGATGGAATCCCATGGTCGGACCGGAACCGGCAGAGGCTTCAACAACCCGTAAGGCCGATGACGGCGAGGTTTGTTGCGCCCACAAACAGTGCAAGAGGTAACGTAGTCACGTACAAAGTCTCTGACCTTGGGCCAGGTGTATTGACGACGTACAGCTTCTAGAGTGCGGTTCTGGCCGAAATGGCCGGAGAGTGGATGATCATGAAAATAGCGGAGGACTTGAAGGCGAAGGTCGCCGTGATTAGGAACATAAATACGGTCGTCAAGGCGTAGTAACTTGTCACTACCTAAGCTCCAACGTTCATTGGAAGGATCTTTGGCAAGTTCCAAACCAACAACGGAGCTCGGGTCGGCGGGAAGGGCGAGGATGATGGCTTGGTGTAGGGCTTCGATATCCATGATAATCGAGGCTCGTAAAACCGGGCCTTCCAGGAAGGTAGCTCGAAGAGACGCAGTGAGTTGTTCATTAGTAAAGATAGGACGGAAGTTATGAGGGTTCACTTGGGCGTAGCCGATATCCCCCTCTTTAGGGTAGACGTCCCAGCGTCTAGTTATCGAGTCGGGTTTCTCGCCGAGTTTTCCCGGCCGGAAGCGAATGACCATATTAAATTGATGTAAAAATTCTGACCATCGGACCTGTGGGCGGGTGAGAACCTTGGTAGTAGAAAAATACTCAAGATTTTTGTGATCGGTGACGACGTCCACCGGATCGCCCGAGCCTTCCAGATAATGACGCCAAGCTTTAAAGGCCTCGAAGATGGCCAGTAGCTCTTTGTCGTGAGTATCGTAATTGAGTTCAGCCGCGTGAAGCGTTCTCGAAAGGAAGGCTAAAGGATGAATTTCACCGTCAGCATATTGGATGGAAAGAATCGCCGCAATGGCGTAGTCGGAAGCGTCGGTCTCCACGATAAGTGGGCGATTCGGCTCCCAATGGGCCAGTATCGGCGCAGAAGTGAAAGCGATTTTGAGATTCTCGAAGGCTTCTTGACAGCTGCTGTCCCAGATCCAGGGAGCGCCTTTTCGGGTAAGCCGAGTCATCGGCACAACGATATCGCTATAATTATAGATAAAACAACGATAGAAATTTGCAAAACCCAGGAAGGACTGAATGTCCTTAACCTTCCTCGGGACCGGCCACTCTAGAACTGTCTGAACTTTCTCCTTGGACATAGTTAATCCGTCGGGAGAAAGAATATAACCCAAATACTCAACAGTATCCATATTGAACTCGCACTTCTCGGGATTGGCGTAAAGCCGATGATGGCGAAGCCGCCGAAGAACCTCCTTGACGTGTTCTTGGTGTTCTTCTGGCGTATCAGAGTAGATCAGAATATCGTCCAGATAGACGATGACACAAACATCGAGCATGTCAGAGAAGATGTCATTAACAAACCGCTGGAACGCCGCAGGGGCGTTCGTAAGGCCGAACGGCATAACCTTCCATTCGTAGGAGCCGTAGCGGGTCCGAAAGGTGGTCTTCCATTCATCACCTTCAGCGATTCTGACTAGATGATAAGCGTGAGCGAGATCCAGTTTGGTATATATTTTAGCTCTTTTCGGAGCGTCGAGAAGATCTGAAATGAGTGGGAGTGGGTAACGATCCTTTTTGGTAATACGATTGAGTCCACGGAAATCGACGCAAAGGCGAAGTTTGCCGTCTTTCTTCGGGACGAAAAGGACCGGAGCGCCGTGAGGAGAGGATGATGGGGTGATGGCACCAGTAGCCAGCTGTTTGTCAATAAAGTCTTTAAGGGCGACTAACTCCTTTTCAGACAAAGGGTAAATACGGCCGAGAGGCGGCGAAGCGCCCTCTTCCAAGTCAATCTTCAGGTCGTAAGGTCTGTGTTCAGGAAGTGAATCTGCAGCAATCTCGTCGAAGACGTCTGCAAACTCAGCATACTCTGCTGGGATAGAAAGAGGAAGTGGAGGGACAGTAGGAGCGGTGGAAGAGCGGTCGGCGGCGCGGGCCGCGACCTCTGAGTGGATAGCACGAAGAAGTATAGGTTCCATTCCGGCGTCCTTGCAAGCCCTATTGAAGACTGCAGCACTGACAAGTGCAATGTCGACCTCGGGAGTTTCCAGCTGAGCAGCGAATTGAGAGACCGTAGGGTAAGAATAGATGGGTTCAAAGGGAAATTTGGACGAAAGGGGCTTGGCCCGTGAAGTCCGAGAGCGGGAGCGAGAGCGAGAGCGAGGTGAGTCCCCGGAAGGGGTCTCCAGAATTGTCGGTAAAACCGACGGCGAAAGTTCCGGTAGCGGAACAGCGACCTTTGCAACAACAGTGTTGTTGGCAGAAGGCACAGACGTCTGTGGAGAATCAAGATGTGAAGTGTTACGGAACGTAATGTTTCGAGATGCCCAGTCAATCAACGGATTGTAGCGGGATAAGAAACTGTAACCTAATACTGCTTTACAGGATGAATCTAAATGAGTAACATAGAAGGGTAATAGAAGCAGCTCGCCGGAAGGAAACCGAACGGCGATATTCGCCATATCGGTAATGGGTTTAGAAGATAATGAACCATCAAAAAGACGAAGATTAACAGGAGAAATTTTGGTCGTAGGAATAGAGTTCTGAGAAACGTAACGAGTATCGATGAAAGAGTCAGTAGAACCAGAATCAACAAGAGTAGGAAATTTAAGAAGAGCAGAAATGGGTTCGGCCGGCGCGGCCAAATCGGATAACGAAAATTCAGTAGACAAAGATATTACAAGAGATCGTTCAATAGAAGAAAGAGCGGACGCGTTGAGATATAACTCCCCAGGTGAGGTACGAACCTGATCAACGCAGCTCCCGTTTCGTACCGGGGAACAAGAGCTGCGGATTAGTTTTCCGAATCCTCTTCAACAACCTCAATGGTTGCTTCGGGGGTTTCTTCAACCTCGGCAGCGCGGCCCTTCGACTCTCGGGCCTTTCGCTTGTTGCAGTCAGCAATCTGATGCTTACCACCGCAGAAGAGACAAAGGTTGTTCTTCATTCTTCTTTCCCGTTCGGAGGGAAGTACCTTACCATCTGCTCCTAGATGGTTGAACGCGGGGCGCTGACCGCCGGATTGGCCGGAATTCGACGAGTTCTGGGGCTTACCATTGTTGTTAGGCTTACCACCAGAGAAGAGTTTAGACTCCGGCGTGAACGGCGCCGAAGAGCCCGAAGGCTGAGAATTGTTTTGCTGGTTAGTAGAACCAGTCTTAAAGTCTGAGGAACCCTTCTCCGGGTTCCGAGCAATAAAAGGCTTACCAGCCTCACGCTTTCTAGTTTCTTCGCGCTTCCAGTAACGGTTGTCAATACGAAGAACTTCTAGATGATAAGCGGCGAGCGTCGCCGGCTCGGGCAACCGAGCCATTTTGTCCTTGATGCGTTCAGCTAGGCCTCGTCCATAAGCCCACTTCAGGGCGGCAGAATCCCAGTTGGTACTAGCAGCCAGGGTGTTGAACCGGATGTTTTTGGTTTCCTTCATTTTCAGGTTACCGAGGGCATCTTTGGCCTCGCCTTGGGCGTCGTAAACGCTGAAATTGTCCTGTAGCTCCTTTACAAGGGCCGTGAAGGACGACGTCCAAGCCGGCAGTGAGTCGAGATCCGGGTCGAGGATATCAGGGACAAACCATTCTTTGGCTGACCCACTCACATAGGAAAGAGTGTAATTCACCTTCCGTTGGTCGGTGAAATACTTGGGACGGTCATTGAAGACCAGGGCGAGATTGACGAAGAACGTCTTGAGTTTTCGGGGGTCCGAACCGTCGAATACCTCAGGCTCCTTGACCTTGCTCTTGGATTCAGAGCTGTCAGAGGGACGGCCGAGTGCGGCGAGAACGGTACCGAGGGTTTCCATAGAAACCTTAAATCCCGAGAGGAGATCCAATGTAGCGCGTTGCTCGTTGGGGATGTCAGGAGAGTTTGGGGAATGAGGTCCACCAGGTCCACCAGGTCCACCAGGACCGCCGGGATCGCCAGGTCCACTGGGGTCACCAGGCTCACCACGCGGTAAACCGCCGGAGTCGTCATCCAGATTGTTATGATTGTTGTCGGCGCCCGGATTGTCGGGGTTGACAGGAGGGTCTTGATCATCGTGATCACCAGTATCCAAATCGAAATGAGGAGGTGGGTCACGAGGAGATTCAGAAGCAGCTCTGCATTGGGGTTGTTTCCCCATACGGCGAGCTATGGCTTGGAGGATGGGAGAATCAATTCGAGTAGTAGAGCAGCCCCGAGCCGGAGCGACCACGGGGGGTTGTCCACGGCGAGGGGTCAGGACTTGGACAGGTTGTCCGTCACTAGTAAACAGGGTACTGTACTCAAATTGTTGTTCTTCTTTCATGGCTTCAGGAAGAGTTAACGTAGTTGGAACTGTGGCTGGACCGAAACCGCGATTACGGCGACGTGGCTGACCGATGGCAGAGATGGATTCGGTGAAAGGGGCGCAAGATTGAGCAGTGGTGAAGAAAGTGTTTTCTTCGGAGTTAGCTCTAGATTGAGCTCGAGTTTTCGGAGGCATAAAAAATGATATGTCAGTACGACGTTAACGGATTGAGTTTAATTATACTGTTAAGATCATGCACACCGTGTAACCGTGCCAGAGGTCACAGAGTGTCTAAGTGCGGAAGACGAGTGGGACAGTAGTGAAGTTATTAACAACACCGCCATTACACCGTTAGTCCCCGGAGATCAAGAGTATAGGAGGGAGGAGCTAAGTAGCAGCCAAGTCGGAGTGGCTGTATCGCCAATGACGAGGAGCGAGCCAAAGAACTTATAAGTCCAAAGGCTATAGAGAGAGTACTTCAAGGCGATGAGCCTGAAGACTTAGAGGAGCACAGAGTGAAAGAGGGAATCTAAGTCGATAATTAAACTGAGGAACTACAGTAGCGTACAAGCAGTATTTATATCTACGGAGCGGCGCAACGGTGCGGAGCGCCAGACTAGCTACTAGGAGTTATACGTGTAGTCCTGCAGGGTAAAGTAAAAGACAATAAGGAGGGACTAGAATGAAAGGGTATGTGTAGCGAGAAAGAACAATAAGGCAAAGATTACAATAAAGGTGGATCTTTGGAATACCAAGCGGCGGAATGGAGGCCCGAGACATGGACTTGACAGTACCTGTTAATGAATACTATAGCAAGTCAGTATGTAGTCCTGTAGAAATATACTATTGAGCTCACCTCAGTTGACTGTAAAGCAACTGAGGGACTTGAAAACACTGCAGGTGTGATCTACATTCAACTGTACAGTATAGTATGATAATAATGCCATTGCTGAAACAGGAAATGTTGGATGTATCCACTTATAGTGTATTCTCCCCATCTCCATGTACGGCATATTCCTCAACAGATAAAAACATGACTACATATATTGTATGTACCTGTGAATGAACAGTTTACTCTACTGTGTATCAGTATGGTGGTTGTAGAAAGTATACTATGCTCACAGCTGATAGAAACACAACTGAGGGACTCTATGGCACTGTGTATGATCTACTACCTACTATACAGTATAATAATAACACTGTTTGCCTGTCAAACTGGGTTGTACATATGGGGTATTCCTTAACATCAAGCACTATCTCTAGCTTCACAATACATATTATTTATAAGTGAGGCACAGAATAACAACTATATAGTGTGGAGGAGCAAAGCGACGACAAATGGGGGTTTGGGGGCTTGCCCCCAACAAGCTGTGAACCCGGCTAGAGTGCGTAGGCACGGGTTCTAAAGCTTGTAAATCCTAAAATTTCTTGCATGAGAAAACATGTTGCTAATGTTATGTGAACTATCAGTTGTTGCAACAAGAGGAGATTGAAATAACTATACGCAGTATCCATTGAATGATTACTTTGGTAGACCTTGATCACAAATGAAATAAATAAGCCCAGATAATTTTACAGGACAAGTCACATGTACTGACTGTTACGAGGCTGTAGTTTATGGAAGTATCATCCTTATATACGCCGCTCCATACAATTTTGATTTCCTTTTATGGTAGTAGTTTCACCTTATTTGGCCAAATGTAACACTGAGTTGAATTGTATTGATTTTTCTGTGACCGGCACGGGATATCGATAACGAGCTTGCCTCGTTTTTGTGTGAAAGAGAAAGGAAGGAATCTAATGGGCACTCCAACCAACCAATCTAATACACAATATGCGAGTTCACTGCTATCAAATTTATTTAATAGCAAGGGGTAGCGTTGGCAAAGGTTCCGCAAAGCTTCGAGAGCTAAGTAAGAAGCTTTAATCAATTAATTTGAATCGTTCTAAGGATTCGATATATTCCTCTGATCAAGGTAGGTTCAGCACGATTCGTGCTTGGGTTGTATTGATTTGGGTATATCAAGAATTGGGGGTTTGAATCAAAGTAAATTAAAACCGAAACACACAGACCCCTACGGAGGGCTAGAACTATGTGCTGGCACAACCACACAGCGTGATTTGCCCTTAAGACCAACAACTGATCCTAAGTTCAAAGGATACCCAACAACTGGATATACTTCTCGCAGTCACAAGGAGCAGAACACAATGTTCCTATACTCACAAGTGCCGGGCCCAAATGGCTGCTAGCGAAGAGGCTTCAGTCTGGCGGGAGTGTGTCTTTCCTTTTTACGGATTAGCACTGCAACGTCGTCCCAAAATCACTTGTATTCCAGATACATCGGATCGCTATTTATACATACAGAATATAGAGTTGCGCAGTACAATTAATTTAAAACAATAAACGTTTGGAACCGTAAGGAAACTTCTACACTCGGTCAGATACCATTTAATTTGAATCTACATGTCCTTATTTGGCCCATATTGGTTCCAAGATTCTAGTATACCTCCAAACATAGGTAGGTACTTCGATATTCATTTAATTTAATTGTTTTTAGAGAATGACTCAAATAGTGTTCAACTGTCATTGCTGTTCAACACTTACTTTGATCGTTTGTCACCTCGTCCGGAGGCAAATCAGCTCTCCTCAATTCTAATCCTATCAATCCGATTCATCTGGATTAAACTAATTGCTTCTCTCTTTCAATAGACACCCATTGTGCCTATACTCTATCAAGGGAGTTACGCATAGTATTCATTTAATTGCATTCTTCATTATTTTCTACGTCAGGACTCTTTTGACATTCATTTGATATGTCTTCGGAGCCTCGCAGTCTTTCGATCGTTCTTCTAGTCATTTTCCTCAACCATGCAACTTGATTGGTCTATTAGACTAAATCGCAGTCTTTTAGATTAATGCATGATCTCGTTCTAGAAGGAGTATTTGATAATTCCTGAGTTCTAGAAAGTCATTTCGAGTCAATCCTCGGTTCATGGTCACTTGAGTAAGTTCTTCCAAACTCCTGCCAGTGTAAGGTCCAATAAGAATACCCTTGGTATGTCATACGTAAATGGTCATCCTTCGGATGTAGTCCGAGTCTGGTATAATCCTGCTTGACAAACAGGTAGACTGCTATCCGAAGGTAGTATCGGGGATGGGTAAACTAACCAACTTGTGGCAGTATGGGTATATGGTCCCTTCAACTTATTAGACTGATTCAGTATTGACTTTGACTGTCAATCTGGGTCTCAATTACAGTCCTCTTGATACGAATCTATACGTGAAAATGTCACAATTCACAGCATAGACGTCTAGCCAAAATTTAGGCGTGTCATCCCCCCCAAACTAAA
>JANVFT010000163.1:0-44762 GCA_028011325.1 Lentinula lateritia | reverse complement strand
CGATACGTAGTTCAATGTGAGAAGTAGCTTTGACGTTACCTAGATTGAGATCCCGAAGCTTGGGGAGCAATGGGGGAGCTCAAGGAGGTATTGGGGAGGTTGGCTCTCCAAGGCGTTAGGCGTTGGGGAGCTTTAGTATTGTTTGAGGGAGCTCGAAGACTCACTCAGGTTGCTTAGATGTGAAGTGAAAGCGTATATTGGATCGGGTAGGCGATCGTCGAGACAGTAACAAGAGTAGAGAGAAACAGAGATAGAGAGACTGAGAGTAAAGAGAATTCCATACAGTTAGCAGGTACAAAGGGACAGGGACTGGACCTATGTAAAGGGTGTGTGTTCAAAATATACCAAGCTGGGGCCGTTTATGTTACCGAGGATACTTATATATGTGGGATGAATGGATAAGGAGACATTGTAATAAGCAAGCATCTAATGGGGATGGTGTGAAGTGCGGAACCCATGAGGCTAAATTGATAGAGGATTGTCCGGCGGCATACACGAGTCCTGGGACTGTTGCTTCAGATGGAGGTTATATTGGTCGGGAGGTTGGTTAGAGTGTTCCGTGGTTCATGAGGGCTTCATGGGAGGTTATTTAGGAGGTGCGGAGGAGCGGGTAAGCGGTTCTGGGATGTCTAGGAAGATAGCGCAGGGGGGCTTTTAGGGGCGGGACATGACATTACCCCCCCCTTCACTCCTCCGAGCCTCCGAGGAGGTTTTACTTCGAGATGTCACGTGGTTTCCACGTGGTTGAACTTTTTTCATTTATAAGTTCGTTTCCCTCTGCCATCCGCCTTCTTTATTCTCCTACCTGTCATCCCCCGAGTAGAACTCGATTGCAATAACTACTCCCTCCGATCTTACCTCTGCCAGGGTTCCCCATGCTCCTGGCGCACCTCCATCATCTCCGAATCCCCGCGGCTCCGATGTGGATGAGATTGTAAGTAATGTGGAGGAGCCTTCCCTTGGGCAGCTATCGCTGTTCAAGTCCGTTTTTGGCGTCGGCGTCTCGCTTGCTTGTTACATCGTGGATGATCCCTTGTGGTCTATCCTAGCTGCTGCGGGATTGCCGTGTCCCACTTGTGTTCATGGTAAGAAGGCAGGTACTTGTTCCATTGTTCCCCACCTTGCTCGGTGTAGCAATTGCGATGACAAGAAGCCTTGTATCCTTGGGCGCTTAGCGCGCTTCCGGTATTTTGCTCGTAGATGCTCTCGCGACCTGGCTTTCGCTCGTCGCTTCTTGGAGGTCCATGGAGACCCGGGTCAGCGCACCCGTTATTTCCTCCCCACTGAGCAATGGCGGCTCATTTATGGTCATGTCGAACAGAGCACGAATTCGACCAGTGCGCTCCTTGAGCTGAACCCCCTGGATGACCAGGATCAATGGGACCTGGATCGTCAGGAGCTTCGGGAGTTCCGTCAGCAGCAACCATTGGTTCCTGGACCATTGTCCCCAGTTCCTCGCACCTCCCCCTTAGTTGGCGATTCCTCCCCTCCTCCTCGTGCTCCTGTTACGAAAAAACGAAAACGGCTGGTTAAGGTGGACTCTGGCTCTACCCCAAAACGTCGCCGTCCTGAAAAGCCTGTCAGTAGGTCGTCCCCCTCCGCACCTACAGTTCCACCAGTCGAGGGGGTTTCAGATTATCGCCGCATGGTTCTCGTCCTCCGTCCCCCCCACGTTCCCGGTTCGGAGCTTACCACTCTGCCGGAAGCAGGGCATCTCGTTCCAGCGGATTCTTCTCATCAGTCGGTTGTCGACCAATCTCGATCTCAGGGTCACACCGAGATCCCTCATCGCATTCCGCAAGCTGGTTCGTTTGAGCAGTTTGTGCCTCCAAGCAAGGTGGAAGACTTTTCCCGGAGCAGGATAAAAACCCCCCCTGTTCAACAGGTCAGTAACTGGTTTTACTCCTTCTTCCCCTCATCTGTTAACCATCATGCCTATTCAGCGTTCTCGGGAGCCTTTGCGCCCCTACCCTCGTTCCCAAGCCTCCTCCGCTTTACAGGTGGACAATGACCGTCTGAAGACCGAGGTGGAGGAGCTCCGAGCACTCCTGGTGCAGTCTCGTGGTCAGGTTTCAACCTTGACCTCTCTCCTCCGAGACACCTCGTCTTCGTTGGACCTTAGGAGTCAGGAGCTTGAGGCCAGTCGTCGGTCGTTGGAGGAGGTTGCAAGGGACCGTGTTGAATATCAACGGGTTCTGTCCCAGTTTCGGGCTATCGAAGCTGAATTGCCTGAGCCTCCGTCCGAGGTATGTTTCCTTCCCCCTCCCCTTGCTTTGTTTTTAACTGATCTGAGCGCTTTTCTCCTTTCAGGACCTTGTGACTTGTTTCTGTATCACCCATTCGGAGGTGGCAAAGCGCCAAAAGCAGGAACTCGGGGAGCTCCGCAAGCAAGTCGAGGATGCTACCAATCATTCCTCCGATGCTTACGCAGAGCTCGACGCTGCTAATGCTCGTGCACTGCGTCAATGGGATCATCTGGAGGAGTTAGAGGAGTTGGTTTGTCAATACCGGAATAGGGCTCATGTTGCCGAGGGTTTGATTAGACAGTACCCCAAAGATGATGGTCTGTACGAGGTCGAGTTGCCCTCCCTTTCAGAGTTGCAGCGAAAACTTGATGCCTCAGAGGCGTTAGTTCGTCGGTTGGCCACTTTTGCTCACCGACTTTACCGATCCGATCCGGCCAACCTGCTCCACTACCATAACCGGTATGTAGGAGGTCTCCTGGAAGCCATCACCCTCCTCCTGTACCATGGCCTTCACCACACTCCGACCGTCTTCCCTCCATCATCGACTTCATGTTGGGTTACTTGTCCCAGGCTCGTTTCACCCATGGTGAACTGCACCTTCGGTCAACGAGTATTCTTTTGTACTACTATTCCAACGCGGCGGACCGGGTCGAGGGTCTATACCAGGAGATGTTGAATCATTCGCGTTTCCCTTCACACGACGCCTTTCTTACCGCTGCCCAACACGCCGGGTATGTTGATGCTCGTCCTGGTTCTTTGGAACCCCCTCTTCATAGGAGGTTCTTCTCCTTCGATCATCCCATCCCGATTTCGTCTTCTCCTACCTCCGACCACCTTCCCGCCGTTCCTGCTCTGGACTTCATTATGGACTCCTGGGAGCGTCTCATCGCCAACTATATTCGCGATATGATTGACACCCCAGGCCCCCATTATTGTTCCCTACTTTGACGGAGCTTCCTGACGTTGGGGGCGGTCCTTCCCTCTTGGCAAGTCCGGTTCTAGCGGAGGGGGGTAGTGGGAATGTCCTCAGGGGAATTGTGGAGGTTGACGGGGGAGTGGATGTTGCTGTTCATCGGAGCGCCACCACGCCCGCGGAGGAGGGCGACAAGGATCTTCCTGAGGGAGGTGCGGAGACCCCCCTTTTCCTCCCTGCTTCTCGTTCTCCCTCATCCCCCATTCCGCTCCCCCTGCCCCATCGTTCCCAACATCATCGACCTCACAATGGTGGACGATGATGGCGAGGATCTATATGAGTCCCATGAGGAATTTGAAGCTAGGATGCAGGGTGGTGTGGCGGTCAAGAGCGAGAGATCTAGTCCCGTATGTAGTCTGCTATCCCGTTTTTATTACTTTTTTTGCTGTTTTCTTTGGTGTATTTTGCTTAGTGTCACGTAGTCCGTTTCTTGAATGGGAAATGATTCTTCCTATACATCCAATGCGATTTGCGAGTAGCGCGCTATATCACTAAGTGAGTGAATGAAGATAAAAATGAAGTTTTGGAAAAAGAAATAAGAAGTCATAATCCATTCGTCGTTTCGTTTTGTCTGTTATTCGTTAGTTCGTGCTCCTCCGCTTCTCTCCTTCTTCCTCCCCTCTCTCGCTTCCCGTGCTCTTTGGGGATCCCGTTACTTCCCCCCTGTCATCCCTTGCTTGCTTCTCCAGTAACTCCCATTGGTCCCGTCTTGGTTTTCGCTTCCAATTGTGCGTCCTATGCCACTGTTTTACAAGTTCCAATGAGCCTACCATCCCTTTCCATCTCACCCACGAATTGAAGTCATCATTGTAACCCTCCCATTTAACCAGGTATTCCACCTCCTCGGTCTTTCCTTTAATGGGTTTGGAATCTAGGATGCTCTCCACGAAATGTTCCGATTCTCCTTTTACGAAGATTGGCGGGGGCGGGGAGTTTTGTCGTTTGAACTTGTCGTGGAAGTGGGACTTCAGTCTATCGACGTGGAACATGTTGTGGATCCTGTGAAGGTCTCCAGGGAGGTCCAGTCGGTAGGCATGACTCCCTACTTGTGAGAGTATTGAGTACGGTCCCGTCCATTTGTGATCCAGTTTCTTCATGGGGCATCTAGTTTTGACATTCTCCATATTTAGCCAGACTTGATCACCCTCCTTCCAGTCCAGGGCCTCCTGGCGTCTCTGGTTTGCATACTTCGCAAAAACCTCATTTGCTGTTCGGATTCGTCCCTGGAGGTACGTATGGAGTTCCTTGAGGTTGGAGGCATACTCGTTGACCTCCGCTCCCTGCACTCGTTCCAGTGTGATTGACAACTTCGGGTGATATCCCTTGTTAGCAAAGAAGGGTGAGACACCTGTCGTGGTGTTGGGGGTGTTATTGTAAATGAATTCTGCTATCGGGAGCAGGAGATCCCAATCGTCTTGGTCGTAGGCGCAGTAAATCTGGAGGTATGCCTCCACGGACTGGTTTACATGTTCCATTTGCCCGTCTGTTTGGGGGTGGTATGCCATGGATAAACGAGATTTGATTCCTAACACTCTGCAAAGCTCCCTCCAGAACTGAGACACGAATAAGGAGCCTCGGTCGGATGTGATATTGGAAGGCATCCCATGCTTTGAGAACACATGAGTCACAAATAAGTTTGCGAAGTCTTCTGCATTATCCGTCGTATGGCAAGGAACGTATATGGCTTGCTTAGTGAGTCGACAGACTACTACTAGGATGGCGTCGTATTTTTCTGGGCCTGCAGTGACTGGGAGCTGGGTGATGTGGTCTAGGGAGATTGATGACCAGGGTCGTTGACCAATTGGCAGTGGGCGGAGGTTCCCGTAGGGTTTGGAGCGACTGGCTTTGGCTCTCAGACATGGGTGGCAGCTCCGCACGTAGTAGTTCACGTCCTTGGACAGCCCTTTCCAGAAGAACAACTGATTTACGAGCTTCTTGGTGCATTTTTCCCCCGGGTGTCCCCTCAGTTTATGGTCGTGATACGATTGTAAAATCTCCCTTCGTAGGGTTCCAGTGTCTGGGACATATATGCGACCCCCCCTCTTTAACATCCCATCTTACCAAATGAGAGATTCCTCTTCGCTGCAGGCGATCCTCTTCAGTGCTTCAATCATGGTCGCATCCTTAGGAGCTTCCCTTACTCGATTTACTAGTAGGTCCTCATTCATGAGAATGGTGGCGTTCAGACGTTCTGGAGGTATGAGTACCCTTTCCCTCCCCGCTAAGACCTGATTCCTTGGAGCTCCCTTTTTCGGGTACACGTCTGATCTCCGGGTGAGTGCGTCCGGCTTGGCTCCCAACCTCCCTGGTCGATAGTTGATAACAAAATCGTATCCTGAAAGGAGCTCTGCCCACCGGGCTTGTTGTGCTGTCAGCTGCTTCGTAGTGGAGAAGTACTGGAGGTTGCTGTGGTCAGAGTACACCTGGTGTCGGGACCCTTCGCAGTACGCTCTCCATTGTTTGAAGCAGTCCACAATAGCCAGGAGCTCCTTATCATAGATGTCATAGTTCAGTTCCGCGGAGATCATTGACCGCGCATGGAAGGCAATGGGGTGTATCTCCCCTGTTTCTGGGTCCAACTGTGAGAGAATCCCTGCTATTGCCAAGTCCGAAGCATCGCACTTGAGGACCACTGGTAGATCTGGGTTATAGTGTCCTAAGACTGGGGCCTCTGAGAACGCTGATTTCAGCAGTTCGAAAGCACTGCTACATTGTGAGGTCCAGTCCCACACGGAGTCTTTCCGTAGGAGTTTCGTAAACACCTTGGTAATTCCCGAGTAGTTGTCTATGAACCTCCTATAGAAGTTTGCGAATCCGAGGAACACCTGGAGCTCCTTAACCGTCCTTGGTTTTGGCCAGTTCATTACCGCCTTTACTTTCTCTGGGTCCATGGATACTCCCGATGGTGATATAATCACCCCCAAGTATTCGACAGTGTCGACATGGAACGCACATTTTTCCGGCTTTGCATGGAGGTGGTTCGCCCGTAGTCGGTTCAAGGACCTTCCGGACATGTTCCACATGGGATACCTCATCGTCTGAGTAGATCAGAATGTCATCCAAGAAGATCACCACGCAAACGTCCACCATGTCGTGAAAGATCTCATTCATGAAGAATTGAAACGCGGAGGGGGCATTCATGAGCCCAAAAGGCATCACCAGGTACTCGAATGACCCATACCGAGTTCGGAAGGCAGTCTTCCACTCGTGCCCCTGGGCTACCCTGATGTTGTTGTATCCTGCCCGGAGGTCGATCTTTGTAAAGATCTTTGCCTTCCGTAGTTGATCCACTAAGGTGCCTATCAGTGGTAGAGGGTACCTATTCTTCTTCGTAATCTTGTTCAGGGCTCGATAGTCGACGCAGAGTCGCAGGGTACCATCCTTTTTCTTGGCAAACAAGACAGAAGCTCCCACGGGGGAACTGGAGGATCGTATGAACCCCTTCCCCAACATCTCGTCAATGTACTCCTTGAGAGATTTCAGCTCCTTCTCAGACATGTTGTAAAGCTTCCCTATGGGAGGTATCGCATCGCCTTCTGTTTCAATTTTGATATCGTAGGGTCGGTGCGGAGGAAGCGTTCTTGCTTCCCCGGGTGAGAATACGTCCAGGTAGTCCTGGTATTGGACGGGAATAGATTTCTTTAACTCCTCCGTCTCCTGTCGCTTCAATACTTCCTCGTC
This sequence comes from Lentinula lateritia, assembly GCA_028011325.1. Taxonomy (NCBI): domain Eukaryota; kingdom Fungi; phylum Basidiomycota; class Agaricomycetes; order Agaricales; family Omphalotaceae; genus Lentinula; species Lentinula lateritia. The sequence goes on along the minus strand of JANVFT010000163.1, from coordinate 37,862 downwards.
GGGCTCCTTGACGACCCCCCCTTGTTCCGGACTAGAGTTCCCACTCTCAGGATCCTTTGGTTGTTGCACTCTTTCTTGGTCATTGCTATCACTCGCCTGGAGCATTTCTTCGGTAGGGGACTCCTCCTTCGTGGGCGATATATGAAGGAAGTACGCTGTGGTTCCCTCCCTCAGTAGATGATCCATTCCAGCTGCTCCTATTAAGCTGATGGGTTTCCCTTGTATGGTGGGGTCCGATTTTCGTTCCACCACATGGGCACCCACTATGAGCTGCTTTCTTTGGAAGTTGTTGCGTCTTATTGAACCCTTGGGAGTCAGACCTGACCTTGAAGGAATCTTGGGTATGTTCAGGCTTTCGATGTCTAAGGTGGGGAGGTCAGGATAAGGTCCATGTTCCCTCCTTTTCTTCCTCCACCGGACTTTTTGCTTAGCTCCAGGCCAGGAGGAGGATCGTTCTGTGTCCCTACTCTTCCACTTTTGATAGGCCTCCTCTGAATCCTTTGCTGGTTGCGGGGTTACTTTCTCCATGGCGGATTGTCCAGCCTCGAGGATTTCCTCCACCTCTTCTTCCATGCTTTCGCTTGCGAACGCTAGCCATTCGTTAATCCCCATAAGGATTGGGTCGTCTGGTCCTAGATTTTTGTCCGAGGGTAATAACTTGTGTGGACCTGGTTGACTTGCCTCGTACTCTTCGTCCTTTACTTCCTCTAGTTTCACCCCCGTCCTTGGAGCTCTAAGGGGGGCTTCCGGAGGTGGTTGAGGAACTTCTGGAGGTGTTTGCGGAGCTTCAGGAGGTTGTTGAGGGGTTTCAGGACGTGGTTGGAGAGTTCCTTCGTGTATTTCCTCGCCGTTTTGTTGAGGAGCTTCAGGAGGTGGTTGGAGAGTTCCTTCGTGTATTTCCTCGCCGTTTACCCCCCTTCCTAGCTCCTTAGTATCTCCCTCAGCACCTGGTTGGACAATTTCTGACGCAAGGGCAGCTGAGATTCGGATGTTTCGGTCCTGGAACGTCAGGCAAAGTTCCTTCCAGTCAATTACTGGGTTGTGCAGGTGTAGCCATGGCAGTCCTAGCACAATCGGAGCCGTGGGGTGTAATCGAGTCACTAGGAACTCGACCTTGTGAATTGTTCCATCCACAAAACTGATCTGGTCAGTGTAGGTCTGAGTTATCAATCCTGCGGAGGTAGGTTGCCCGTCGAACAGCTCCAAAGGGATGCTGTTTGTTAAATCAACTAAATTTTCGGGATGTCGCATAGCGACAGTTTTGTCTATGAAGCATCTAGTTGCTCCGCTATCCACTAGTGTGGTGTATTCTTTGTCTTCATCGAGGTCGGAGAACGGAAAGCGTGTAAGGATGATGAAGGAGTTGTAGGATCGGGATGTGAGACGAGCTGGCTGACTCCCCGCGAGTGCAGCTCTTATTGTGGTAGGCGAAGGTGTTGCGGGGCTTCGCAGTTCGCCCTGATCTACCTCAAAGCCCCCTGCCCATTTCCCACTTCATCCACCAGTTCTTGCTCACCTCCCTTTGGTGAGTCTAAGATGTGAACGTTCCAGAGGTTGTCCATTCCTTCTCGTTCCTCCACCACAATCCCGGCGCGAATCCGTTCTAAAGGACAAGTTGAATCATCCTTACGACCTCCCCCTTGGTTGGTCGTCCCTCTCCCTCGAGTTGAATCGGCCTTGGAAGCTCTCTCAGAGCTCCCCTGTGCCTCCACTGGGCGTTCCAGTGATTCCGGGTTGGGGCAGTCCTTCGCCCAGTGCTCCTTTCGTCCACAATGCATGCAGAGTTCCTGCCTTCATCTTCTCCACTTCTCCGCTCTTTCTTTGGAAGTCCATTTCCTCCCGGTATCCGTAACTCCTGCCCGGAGGATTGCTTCAGTCCATTCTCCTCCGTCCCTGCAGTGGCAGCAGTCCTCGTTCTCCCCTCGATTTTCGCTATCGTAGGTTTCCTCTTCTCCCCATGCTGCGGAAGCCCTTTGTCATCCGTCTTTCCAGTTGGACCTGTTCTGGAACCTCCCTGTTACAGCTGGTTTCGGATTGGAGGTCCAGACGTCAGCTGGATCTCGTTCCCTACGCAGAGGGGACTTATAAGGAGCTTCGGGTGCTAGCTCCAACCCGGGAAAACGGCTCAGCCATCCTTGCAGTATTTTTTTGCCATGGAGGTTCCTCAGACTCTCCGCTTGCGTGCGTACAGCTCCATCCAACTTCGTGAATACTCGAGTCCATTCGTCGTAGGATCGAGGTTCTTCTCTTCCGGTAACAACCTGTAGAGGCAACCAGGGAGCTACCCCTTTCTTGAGGTATGTTACCAGGGCCTTGTCATTAAACCCGGTCAGAGGTGCGTATTCGTTGAAGCTTTCCTCCGGCATCTGCTACATCCAGGCCAATCTCCTCCTTGCCTCGTCCGCCTCGTCGATGGGTCCAAATTTGGAACCGAATTCTTGTTTGAACTCTGTCCAGTCTTCGAGACAGGTGTACTCCCCCCTCAGTCGTTGCCGATTCAAAGTGTCGAAGTGGGAGAGTGCTGCACCAGTGAGGTGGCTGGCTGCCGAAGCGCACTTGTCCTTTTCATGAGCATAGATGGTAGGACGTACTCCAAACTGAGGACCCACATCTTCCATGCAGACCGGTCGTCACCTGCGAAGCTTTCGATCTTACCGACGTCGAGCTTCGACTCGATGGTAATCTGATTTTTCTCCTTGTTGCTCTCCCACGTATTCCGTCCCTCGTTGGGAGGTCTAGGAGCTACCTTACGATGCCAACCCTGTCTTGGATCGTAGTACCAGGGTTGGTCCGGGTCATAGTGTGTTGGGGGTGCTTCAGGAGCCCCTGTGGGAAGCTCCTCTTTGTCCTCCCCCCTCCCTCCACCGTTCCTACTCGATTGGGTGTGTTCCCCTTCGTTGGAACCTTCAGAGTCATTATCACCCGGTCCTCCTGAGGGTGGTGGAGGAGGAGGAGGCGGAGGTGGTGCCCCTCCCCCGCTCCTTCCTTCCTGTCCCCTTTGAGCCCATCCCCCTCGACTCAGAGGTCGTTCTCGATCTCTCGATTGGCTCGAGAAGTGTGGGGGAGGTTAAAACCCCCTCTGCCTCCTCCACCTGCAGCGGCTCCACCGTCCTCCATCGCGTACCTTCCTCCCTCCGGTCTCACGTACTCCCCGAGCTCTGCTCTTTGCACGCGAGCTCCCCATTCCTGAATACGTCTCCTATCCACACTTGGAGTGGCAGGTAACGGGGCTGTTTGTCCTTCCTGAAAGTTCCCTTCCCTAACTCCCATAGGAGTTCGTCTGGTAAAGGATATTGGCTCTGTAGCTTGCCAGCTTCTGGGTTGGGGAACTACAGGAGAGGGACCCCCCCTCGTGTCCTCTATCATTACCATGGGCGCTTGCCCGAGTAATCCCGCCGTGTTTCCTGTTTTGGAAAACGACCCACCAGTCAGTATTCCTCCTGCTGCGAACCCTTGCCTTACCTCACGGAGTTGCTCCTGAAGCGTCTCAATGACTCGGGCCTGTTGTTGGATCATTACTACTGACTCCCGAGAATGTGCCGAGTCGACCATGCCAGGTTGGTTCATTTGAGCTCCAAGGACAAAGGAAGTTCCAAAAGGAGCTTCCTGCGGGGGTACCGCCTCCTCGTGAACTGCCAACGTTCTTTGTTGGTTCGGACCCCTTTGATTCTCCGCTCCCACTGCCTGAGACTGCATCGATATTGACCCTTGATAGGGTATGACTGATGGGTTGCTTCGTCTTGGAGGAACATGTACAGGGTTGGGAACCAGCCAAGCTGTCAGATCGGTTCCGGAGATCCGGGATGAATGTTGCGCGCCATCCATCCTTACCTCACCGAACTGGTATCGTTGTGTCGAGACTGGAGTTACCGGTTTCGTCTGGAGGTTAACTTGGGGGGGAGGAGTCGAATTTTGAGTGAACACATGTACGGTGGGGGAGGTCCCCGAGCATAACTGAGGGCTCCTCGTGGCCGTATTACCGGGGTTATGGACTTCAGGAACCTCGTTGTTTCTGGGCGATGAATGCTTCTGCCCCAGGAAACGTCCATCAGAACCACGGAGCTGCCCCTTCTGGTCGAATTGTTCCAAGGGGAACTCCCCTACACTCACTGGTTTGCATTGAACCATATATGATGTTCCCCGATTATCCGCGACCAGTCTGCGACGGAATTCCAAGGCTCTTTCCAGATTTGATCCAGAAAGTTCCTCCGACAGCATCAGAGTGTCTGATTCCGCTAGTAACGTCCGGTGTCGGGTCTCCTGCGGACACAACATTGCTTCAGACTCCTCACTTCTCACCAGAAGCTGGTGCATGTGCCTCATGGGCATGTATGTATACACCGTCTGTCCGCTACGGACCCGGACAGGACTATCCTGATCAGGCATTGACTCCACTGGGGCCAGGAGGTGAGCCGTGGTGTATCTCCTGTGTCTACGATTTTTTGCAGTGATTGCGTTGACCTCCTCGCTGCTTTCTTCATCAATTTTCGCAGCTGTCGCCGCTAGGTTTGCATTCCGAAGTATTTGGATCGCCTGGTAGTTCGGAATATTAACCCTTGAAGGGGGAGGTTCAAATCGTACGGCTCCTAATCTGTAGCTAGATGCTCAGTACCATATACGTAGCCCCTCCTCGTCACAGAATTCCTTCTCCCTTCCATGGGTATGAGGGAGGAGGGGAAGTATTCCCCTCGAGTTTTGGGGCGATCGCCCGTAACGTGCCTCTGCCTCTAACAATTCTAACACCCGCTCTGGGTCCAGTAAGACGTTGTACAACCAGAGGAAGTCCGATCAGTTTGCTGGGGTCATCAGCCACTGTTGCGCTTTCTCTGGGAGGTCTATTTCCAGTTGAGTTCCCACCGTTAGGAACTGTACCCGTAGATCTGAAAATTCGAGACCCTCTCCCAATGTTTCGATCCCCATCGACCCCAATACCTGCCGTAAGACCATAGCTACGTCCTCCGGGAGACACTCCTGGATTCTAATGACGTCTTCCATTCGCAACATCATCTCTGACAATGGTTGCACTGGGAAGGTGGTCCTACTATGATGGAGTGCGTAAGTACGCTCCCAGCTAGGCGTATTCATAGCTGGACTCTTCAAAAGGCCTGAGAGTGAGCTTCCTCGTCTCAAAGGAGGTTTAGGAGACTGTACGGGAGGAGTCGGTAGCCTCCTGGACGACGTCCGAGATTGTTCAGAAACTGCAGGTGATACCCTCCTCTCCGGAAGTTTCTCCTGTTGTCGTACCGTAAGAGGATTCGTATTCTCCCCTTGTATCCTTTCGATAGCGGCTACTTGGCCGCTGACTCTTCCACCCATGTTTGAAGCTGACTCCATGTCTAGCTGCGGTACCGGTCCAGGAGGAGGTCCTCTTGTTCCCCAGGTAGGGGAGTAGGCAAAACCTCCCATGGGACTACTGGCAGGTTGGGCATAACCCATGGAGGTATACCTCCCTTGTGGTGGTCCCATCCCAGGTTCCACTGGAGGGGGCTCCTGAACCGCAGGTTGACGCCCCTCGGGGGTCCTTAAGTTGCTAGCGGTTTCTGTCAAGTCCATGCCTCGGGCCTCCACCTCGCCGCTCGGGATCCCGAAGATCTACCTTTATTGTAATCTTTCTCTTATTGTTCTTTCTCGCTACACATACCCTTTCATTCTGGTCCCTCCTTATTGTCTTTTACTTTACCCTGCAGGACTACACGTATAACTCCTAGTAGTTAGTCTGGCGCTTCGCGCCGCTGCGCCGCTCCGTAAATATAAATACTGCTTGTACGCTACTGTAGTTCCTCAGTTTAATTATCGACTTAGATTCCCTCCTTAACTCTGTGCTCCTCTAAGTCTTCAGGCTCACTGCCTTGAAGTACTCTCTACTCTACCTTAGGACTTATACGTCCTTTGGTTCGCTCCTCGTCACCGGCAATACCGCCGCTCCGACGTGGCTGCTACTTAGCTCCTCCCTCTTATACTCTTGACCTCCGGGGACTAACGGCGTAACGGCGGTGTTGTTAATAACTTCACTACTGTCCCATTCGTCTTCCGCACTTAGATACTCTGTGACCTCTGGCACGGTTACACGGGTTGCATGATCTTAACAGTATAATTAAACTCAATCCGTTAACGTCATTACTGACATATCATTTTTTATGCCTCCGAAAACTCGAGCTCAATCCAGAGCTAACTCCGAAGAAAACACTTTCTTCACAACAGCCCAATCTTTCGCCCCTTTCTCCGAATCCATCTCAGCCATCGGTCAACCACGTCGCCGTAATCGCGGTTTCGGTCCAGCCACAGTTCCTACTACGTCGACTCTTCCTGAAGCCATGGAAGAAGATCAGCAATTTGAGTACAGCACTTTGTATACCGGTGACGGACAACCTGTCCAAGTCCTGACCCCTCGCCGTGGACAACCCCCCGTGGCCGCTCCGGCTCGGGGCCGGTCTACTACTCGAATTGACTCTCCAATCCTCCAAGCCATCGCTCGCCGTACGGGTAAACAACCCCAACGCAGAGCAGCTTCTGAATCTCCTCGTGACCCACCTCCTCATTTCGATTTGGATACTGGTGATCACGACGATCAAGACCCTCCTGTCGACCCCGATGACCTGGGCGCCGACAATAATCATGATGACCTGGATGACGACTCCGGCGGTTTACCGCGTGGTGAACCTGGTGACCCTAGTGGACCTGGCGGTCCCGGCGGTCCCGGCGGACCTGGTGGACCTGGTGGACCTGGTGGACCTCGCTCCCCAATCTCTCCTGACATCCCCAACGAGCAACGTGCTATGTTGGATCTCACTCTCGGGGTTTAAGGTTTCTATGGAAACCCTCGGTACCGTTCTCGCCGCACTCGGCCGTCCCTCTGACAGCTCTGAATCCAAGAGCAAGGTCAAGGAGCCCGAGGTATTCGACGGTTCGGCCTCTTGACAGCTGCTGTCCCAGATCCAGGGAGCGCCTTTTCGGGTAAGCCGAGTCATCGGCACAACGATATCGCTATAATTATAGATAAAACGACGATAGAAATTTGCAAAACCCAAGAAGGACTGAATGTCCTTAACCTTCCTCGGGACCGGCCACTCTAGAACTGTCTGGACTTTCTCTTTGGACATGGTTAATCCGTCGGGAGAAAGAATGTAACCCAAATACTCAACAGTATCCATATTGAACTCGCACTTCTCGGGATTGGCATAAAGCCGATGATGGCGAATTCGCCGAAGAACCTCCTTGACGTGTTCTTGGTGTTCTTCCGGCGTATCAGGATAGATCAGAATATCGTCCAGATAGACGATAACACAAACATTGAGCATGTCAGAGAAGATGTCATTAACAAATCGCTGGAAGGCCGCAGGGGCGTTCGTAAGGCCGAACGGCATAACCTTCCATTCGTAGGAGCCGTATCGGGTCCAAAAGGTGGTTTTCCATTCATCACCTTCAGCGATTCTGACTAGATGATAAGCGTGAGCGAGATCCAATTTGGTGTATATTTTAGCTCTTTTCGGAGCGTCGAGAAGATCTGATATGAGTGGGAGTGGGTAGCGATCCTTTTTGGTGATACGATTGAGTCCTCGGAAGTCGACGCAAAGGCGAAGTTTGCCGTCTTTTTTCAGGACGAAAAGGACCGGAGCGCCGTGAGGAGAGGATGATGGGGTGATGGCACCAGTAGCCAGCTGTTTGTCAATAAAGTCTTTAAGGGCGACTAACTCCTTTTCAGACAAAGGATAAATCCAGCCGAGAGGCGGCGAAGCGCCTTCTTCCAAGTCAATCTTCAAGTCATATGGTCTGTGTTCAGGAAGAGAATCTGCAGCAATCTTGTCAAAGACGTCTGCAAACTCAGCATACTCTGCTGGGATGGAAGGAGGAAGTGGAGGGACAGTAGGAGCGGTGGAAGAGCAGTCGGCGGCGCGGGCCGCAACCTCTGAGTGAATGGCACGAAGAAGGATAGGTTCCATACCAGCGTCCTTGCAAGCCCTATTAAAGACTGCAGCACTCACCAGTGCAATGTCAACCTCGGGAGTTTCCAGCTGAGCAGCGAATTGAGAGACCGTAGGATAAGAGTAGATGGGTTCAAAGGGGAATTTGGACGAAAGGGGCTTGGCCCGTGACGTCCGAGAGCGAGGTGAGTCCCTAGGAAGGGTCTCCAGAATTGTTGGTGAAACCGATGGCGAAAGTTCCGGTAGCAGAACAGCGACCTTTGCAACAACAGGGTTGATGGCAGAAGGCACAGACGTCTGTGGAGAATCAAGATGTGAAGTGTTACGGAACGTAATGTTTCGAGATGCCCAGTCAATCAACGGATTGTAGCGGGATAAGAAACTGTAACCTAATACTGCTTTACAGGATGAATCTAAATGAGTAACATAAAAGGGTAATAGAAGCAGCTCGCCGGAAGGGAACCGAACAGCGATATTCGCCATATCGGTAATGGGTTTAGAAGATAATGAAACATCAAAAAGACGAAGATTAACAGGAGAGATTTTGGTCATAGGAATAGAGTTCTGAGAAACATAACGAGTATCAATGAAAGAGTCAGTAGAACCAGAATCAACAAGAGTAGGAAATTTGAGAAGAGCAGAGATAGGTTCGGCCAGTGCGGCCGAATCGGATAACGAGAATTCAGTAGTTAATGAAATTACAAGAGAGCGTTCAATAGAAGAAAGAGTGGACGCGTTGAGATATAACTCCCCAGGTGAGGTACGAACCTGATCAACGCAGCTCCCGTTTCGTACCGGGGAACAAGAGCTGCGGATTAGTTTTCCGAATCCTCTTCAACAACCTCAATGGTTGCTTCGGGGGTTTCTTCAACCTCGGCAGCGCGGACCTTCGATTCTCGGGCCTTTCGCTTGTTGCAGTCAGCAATCTGATGCTTACCACCGCAGAAGAGACAAAGGTTGTTCTTCATCCTCCTTTCCCGTTCGGAGGGAAGTACTTTACCATCTGCTCCTAGATGGTTGAACGTGGGGCGCTGACCGCCGGATTGGCCGGAATTCGAAGAATTCTGGGGCTTACCATTGTTGTTAGGCTTACCACCAGAGAAGGGTTTGGGTTTCGGCGTGAATGGCGCCGAAGAGCCCGAAGGCTGAGAATTGTTGTGCTGGTTAGTAGAACCAGTCTTGAAGTCCGAGGAACCCTTCTTCGGGTTCCGAGCAATAAAAGGCTTACCAGCCTCACGCTTTTTAGTTTCTTCGCGCTTCCAGTAGCGGTTGTCAATACGAAGAACTTCTAGACGATAAGCGGCGAGCGTCGCCGGCTCGGGCAAACGCGCCATTTCGTCCTTGATGCGCTCAGCTAAGCCTCGTCCATAAGCCCATTTCAGGGCAGCAGAATCCCAGTTGGTGCTAGCAGCCAGGGTGTTGAACCGGATGTTGTACTTCCGGATGTTCTCGGTTTCCTTCATCTTAAGGTTACCAAGGGCGTCCTCGGCCTCGCCTCGGGCGTCGTAAATGCCGAAATTGTCCTGCAGCTCCTTTACAAGGGCCATGAAGGACGACGTCCATGCCGGCAGCGAGTCGAGATCCGGATCGAGGATATCAGGGACAAACCATTCTTTGGCTGACCCACTGAGATAGGAAAGAGTATAATTCACCTTCCGTTGGTTGGTGAAGTACTTTGGACGGTCATTGAAGACCAGGGTGAGATTGACGAAGAACGTCTTGAGTTTTCGGGGGTCCGAGCCGTCGAATACCTCGGGCTCCTTGACCTTGCTCTTGGATTCAGAGCTGTCAGAGGGACGGCCGAGTGCGGCGAGAACGGTACCGAGGGTTTCCATAGAAACCTTAAACCCCGAGAGTGAGATCCAACATAGCACGTTGCTCGTTGGGGATGTCAGGAGAGATTGGGGAGCGAGGTCCACCAGGTCCACCAGGTCCACCAGGTCCGCCGGGACCGCCGGGACCGCCAGGTCTACTAGGGTCACCAGGTTCACCACGCGGTAAACCGCCGGAGTCGTCATCCAGGTCATCATGATTATTGTCGGCGCCCAGGTCATCGGGGTCGACAGGAGGGTCTTGATCGTCGTGATCACCAGTATCCAAATCGAAATGAGGAGGTGGGTCACGAGGAGATTCAGAAGCTGCTCTGCGTTGGGGTTGTTTACCCGTACGGCGAGCGATGGCTTGGAGGATTGGAGAGTCAATTCGAGTAGTAGACCGGCCCCGAGCCGGAGCGGCCACGGGGGGTTGTCCACGGCGAGGGGTCAGGACTTGGACAGGTTGTCCGTCACCGGTATACAAAGTGCTGTACTCAAATTGCTGATCTTCTTCCATGGCTTCAGGAAGAGTCGACGTAGTAGGAACTGTGGCTGGACCGAAACCGCGATTACGGCGACGTGGTTGACCGATGGCTGAGATAGATTCGGAAAAAGGGGCGAAAGATTGGGCTGTGGTGAAGAAAGTGTTTTCTTCGGAGTTGTTAAGATCATGCAACCCGTGTAACCGTGCCAGAGGTCACAGAGTATCTAAGTGCGGAAGACGAGTGGGACAGTAGTGAAGTTATTAACAACACCGCCGTTACGCCGTTAGTCCCCGGAGGTCGAGGGTATAAGAGGAAGGAGCTGAGTAGCAGCCAAGTCGGAGCGGCGGTATCGCCGGTGACGAGGAGCGAACCAAAGAACGTTTAAGTCCTAATGTAGAGTAGAGAGTACTTCAAGGCAGTGAGCCTGAAGACTTAGAGGAGCACCGAGTTAAGGAGGGAATCTAAGTCGATAATTAAACTGAGGAACTATAGTAGCGTACAAGCAGTATTTATATCTACGGAGCGGCGCAGCGGCGCGGAGCGCCAGACTAACTACTAGGAGTTATACGTGTAGTCCTGCAGGGTAAAGTAAAAGACAATAAAGAGGGACTAGAATGAAAGGGTATGTGTAGCGAGAAAGAACAATAAAGAGGAGATTACAATAAAAGGTAGATCTTCGGGATACCGAGCGGCGAAGTGGAGGCCCGAGGCATGGACTTGACAGGAGTTAGCTCTAGATTGAGCTCGAGTTTTCGGCGGCATAAAAAATGATATGTCAGTACGACGTTAACGGATTGAGTTTAATTATACTGTTAAGATCATGCACACCATGTAACCGTGCCAAAGGTCACAGAGTGTCTAAGTGCGGAAGACGAGTGGGACAGTAGTGAAGTTATTAACAACACCGTTGTTACGCCGTTAGTCCCCGGAGATCAAGAGTATAAGAGGGAGGAGCTAAGTAGCAGCCACGTCGGAGCGGCGGTATTGCCGGTGACGAGGAGCGAACCAGAGAACGTATAAGTCCTAAGGTAGAGTAGAGTGTACCTCAAGGCAGCGAGCCTGAAGACTTAGAGGAGCACAGAGTAAGGGAGGGAATCTAAGTCAATAATTAAACTGAGGAACTACAGTAGCGTACAAGCAGTATTTATATGTACGGAGCGGCGCAACGGTGCGGAGCACCAGACTAGCTACTAGGAGTTATACGTGTAGTCCTACAGGGTAAAGGAAAAGACAATAAGGAGGGACTAGAATGAAAGGGTATGTGTAGCGAGAAAGAACAATAAGGAAAAGATTACAATAAAGGTAGATCTTCGGAGTACCGAGCGGCGAAGTGGAGGCCCGCGGCATGGACTTGACAGAGTGGTCCCTCGAATCAATCTAATAGATTTGAAAGAAATACGACACTGAGAAGTTCGAATGGAACTCAGTGGGCATGTTTCTTGTGCAAGTCAACAGATCATTTTATGAATGAATGTCCACACTTGCTTGAATTTACGAAAAGAGGTTGGATGATGCCTGAAGGAGGTGACTCGAAGCGTTACAAATTTAGAGACAACGCTAGAATGCCTCGAGACGATCCGAATGTACCTCGATACAAGAAAATTGAACAAATGGCAAAAGACTTGGGATGGGATTGTGCTGAATCCTATTTTGCAAACATGGAAGATGACGAAGATGATAAAGTCATGGACCAGCAGATGAATCCTAACGTCAATCTAGCTGTTTGGATGACAAAAATAGAGGAACTATCAGATAGACTTGGGAATTTGGAAGCACATTGAGAAGATGATGTTTGTGTGTTCAACCAAGATAGTTCGAATGGAAAAAAATAAGTACTCCAATGAAGGAGCAGGATCGGTCCAAGAGAACTTTAAGATCCAATGCTGTAGCTCCGGAGGAAAGTGAGAAAGCAAAATGAGATCAATTTAATGACAATACGAGAAGATTAGTATTTGATGGGGTGCATATACCCAAGAAACCAGGTTTAATACCAGGTAAATTGGTTGAAACGACCAATGGAAATCAGAAAATAGTGAGATTTGAGGCTCCAAAGTCCATAGATCGGCCTTTGAAGAAGCCCTCAGTCACATTGAAGACGTTGATGAATCTGATGACGAAGATACTATTAAATTAATTCCTTGTTAAGACCAACGAATCAAATTAATAGCGAACATAGACCATATGATCATGTTCAACCTAGGACGTATCATCCTATTCAAATTAATACACCTACAAGGTACCAAGAGACCAGACAATAAATTGATAGTCATGGATATACTCCAGCCTATAAAATTAGGAATGAAGTCTCGAGACCAGGTGTAGAAGAAGATATAGCAAAGAAGATATTCGATGCTAAAGTTGATTTGAGTACGGAAGAATTAGCAGCTTTATCACCTGCTATAGAAAGATTATTATGCCAAGATATGCAATAGAAGAGTCCGTCCAAGGACTAAAACAGAATAACTACATATCAACTTTATCTGAAGATGGAGAGACTGAAATTTTGGACCATCCATCCAGGGTACAGATGATTGATACATGCATTAGAATTGAAGATCTTTGGCAGGATCAGGCAGATGTGTTTGAAGTCCTGACTGAAAGTCATAATGACATCCTGTGGGATCGATTGTGCAGAAAGATATTGTAAAGTTTTCTATGAGATCTGTCCATTGATGATGAACGAAGAAACATTGCCATAGTTGCTAATCAAAGCGTGGCATATGAAGATCATAATGATCATCCAGTGGTAGTAGCAAATCAATCCAATGGATTACGTGCTGTTACTCCTGAGATCAATAATAAAGAGAAGAGATTGAAAGTGTATTGGACCAAGGTTCACAAATTGTTGTGATAGACCGATTGATAGCTATAGGTCTAGGAATTACTTGGGATCCAGAATTCACGATCAGAATGCAAGATGCAAGTGGAAAATTAAATCAAACTCTTGGTTTAGCAAGAAATATTCCATTTAAATTTGGTGAAGTTACGGTGTACTTGCAACTACACGTACAAATAAAGCCCATTTCAAGTGTTATTAGGGAGACCTTTTACGTCTTGGTGGAAAGTGAAATTAAGACCTTTGGTAAATGGAGATTCCGAAATAACAATCAGCGATCCGAACTCACACAAGAGGGTTACTGTAGGAACCTATCCTCGTGGCCAGAAAGGTTGAAACATTCAAATTAATACCTCAAGGTATAACGAACCAAAGAATGTTCCACCTGATAATGAAAAGTTGCCAGGTGAAAATGATTTAAAGGGAAATTTTCATTCCTCAATGAGTTGAGTAGCGACCAAGGAGAGGATGAATACGCTATAAGCTTCCACTTTGATGAAAAGCAAAATATTGTATTAGATGGATACAAACGATGTGAACAAGAAACGTTCTCTAAGAAAGAACTTTCTGAAGCATATGTTCTTGCATCTAGAGAACATTTGAAGTCTCAAGACAATCAAGCTGAAGAAGTAATTGATTGTTACCTTAATCAAAAGACGATTGGGGATAAACAAGTATTCTGTGTATGGAGAGATGGTGTATTAGGCGAATCTGATGATCAACTGAACAATGATCGATTCAATTTAAATCCTATAAAGTCATTCTTCCTTCAAATGGAAGAATCAAGCCTAAACCTATATGAAGAAGAGTTCAGAAGAGGCGCTTTGTTGAACCTATACTACAAAATTTTAGTTTGGGGGAGGATTGCAATAAATCTGAAGATACAGAGCCCACACAGAATCAATGTAATAATGAAAACACCTCTGAAATGGTCAGAGATGATGATTGGAATAAACCTAAAAACTCTCAAGGACTAGGAAGAGAATGGTTCGATACGAAATACTCAAAAGAGGGACTGAATCGTTCCAAAGATCTCAACCAAGTTTTGAGAAAGTACGTTATGAGTCAAGGCAATGAAAGAAAGGAAAAGCCCAGGACTCGAAAGACAAAAGGAGAATGTTCAGTCACACCGATTGAATGAACCTCCAATGAACAAACTCGACGAGCATATTAAATTGAATCAGCAGGATAAATCTCCTATCAATTTAATAGATGAAACGATCAAACAAGTGGTTAATGAAGCCTAGGAGTTGAAAAACCCATTAACTTGAATACAGAAGAAGTGTTTACGAAGTACAAACCTGTTGACAAGAAGGTTAATTCTATAAAGGCAACGTTACCAGATGAATTTAGAATTGAAAGACATATTCATGGAGATCCGTTGTTGGAACTACCTGAATTATCGAAACATCCTAAGCTGTTTGTACCGATGGGAAGGTATACGGAAGAAAGGAAAGAGATAATAGACAAGAATCATCCTGAAGGATTTTTGTGGGAACAAGAGAGAAATCTTATGCACGAAATGATGTGTAAACAAGAAGCAAGTTTTGCTTGGGAACCGAGTGAAGCTGGAACCTTTAAAAATGAATTCTTTCCACCCGTGAAAGTACCTGTCATTCCACATGAACCGTGGGTTGAAAGGAATATACCAATTCCTCCAGGTATCTTTGAGGACGTCTGCAAAATAATTAAAAGTAAAATTGACTCAGGGATATATGAACCATTGAATGCTAGTTATTGTTCAAAATGGTTCTGTGTCATTAAGAAAGATGGCAAGAGTCTGCGATTAGTACATAGTTTGGAACCTTTGAATGAGGTTACCATCCAACACTCAGGTGTACCTCCTGCAACTGCGGATCTAGCAAAATCTTTCAGTGGAAGATCTTGTGGAGGAACCTTAGATTTATATGTTGGATATGATGAACGCGGATTAGATCAATTGTCTAGAAACATGACAACATTTCAAACGCTGTATGGACCACATAGGTTAGTGAAACTACCTATGGGGTGGACAAATTCAGTACCTATATTTCACGACGACATGACATATATTCTACGAGATGAAATACCACACGTAACAATTCCTTACATTGATGATGTACCTGTAAAAGGACCATCAACTCGATATGAATTACCAGAAGGAGGTTACGAAACCATTCCAGAAAATCCTGGAATTAGACGATTTGTTTGGGAACATTTCCAAAACATGAATAGAGTAATACAACGAATGAAATATGCAGGAGGGACCTTTAGTGGAACCAAAGCATTTCTTTGTTGTGAAGAAACAATTGTCGTAGGACATAGATGTACCTATGAAGGCAGTATGCCGGAAGAACATATTGCTCAAGTAGTCCTAGAATGGCCTCCATGCCGTGATAAGACAGAGGTTTGAGCGTTCTTAGGGACTGCAAGTCAATTGAGAATGTTCATTGCAAACTTTGCTAAGAAAGCAGCTCCTTTGACTAAGTTGACAAGTAACGTTCTATTTGAATGGAATGAAAAATGTGACAAAGCAATGGACGAATTAAAGGATGGAATCCGAGACTGTCCAGCTTTGAGACCAATTAATTTTGATTGGGATGTTGACTTAGCGGTGGATACCTCTTACAAAGCTGTAGGATGGTATATCTATCAAATTGATCCGTCTGAAAAGAAGAAGTTCTTCAATTACTTTGGATCAATGACTTTGAATGAATGTGAAGCACGATTCTTGCAATCTAAGAGAGAATTGTATGGCTTGAAATTAGCATTAGAAGCTAGTTATTATCATGTCTACAGATGTAGACATTTAACAGTTGAAACCAATGCAAGTTATATTAAAGGCATGCTAGATAATCTTAGTTGTGGTCCTAATGCAACCATAAACTGTTGGATTGAGCATGTACGAAACTATCACTTTACATTAATCCATGTAAAAGGTGCAACCCACGGTCCAGATGGACTATCACGAATCACACCTGGTGGATGGCAAACAAAGCGTCCAGAAGTAAATCCAGAAGATTACATTGATGAGGATGGTGGGGAACCAATTAATTTTATTATGGGAGATGGGGAAATGGAAGAGCTGTATCAATTTGATGACTTCAAAGATCAAATTGACCCTAGAAGTGGTTACTTATACGAAACAGCTCAAGAAGCTGATGATATTGAATTAGATGTACAAGAAGCTCTGGATGAAGAGCGCAGCTACGAGATTCGTAGAAACCACATGTTGGAGTCAAAAGACGCGACATGTGAAGTTTTCAGTAGGGATTTATTCCCTACATTTGATGAAGAATTTGTACAAAGCAATCTGTACCCGGAGACACATAGATCTTCTGAGGGAAATAGACTGGACGAATTAATTCCTTTGATTAGAGATTATTCATCAAACCCAACAGATGAATTCCTGGGTGAAATGTCGAAAGAAGAATGGATTAAATTTATTAGATTGATTAAGAAATTTCAAGTGGATGACCAAGGAAGGTTGTACCATAAGAATACTGATCAACCTGATCAACCACAATTGGTGGTGGAAAAAGAAAAGTGTATGCACATGTTGAATAGTGCACATGATTGTTTGGGACACAAAGGAGTCTTTGCAACGAATGATTTCTTGCAGAAATGATTTTGGTGGCCTGACATATATAAAGACGTGGAATGGTATGTGAGATCATGTCAGGAGTGTCAGAATAGACAGATGAAGCTGTTGAGAGCACCTCCTACGTTGATGCATACACATTCATTGTTTCAGAAGGTACATGTCGATACAATGATAATGTCGATTCCATTTAATGGATGTAAATACATCATCCATGGAAGGGATTCACTGTCTTCGTGGTCTGAGGCCCGGGCAGTAAAACATGAGAATGCTAGAACTTTAGGAGAATGGTTCTTTGACGATATAATTTGTCGTTGGGGATGTCCTGAAGAAGTAGTGACCGATAATGCAGGTCAAATGAAAAACATGCTGGCCTGGCTAGAAGAGAAGTATGGAATTAAAGGAATAAGAATTTCCGCTTACAACTCTCAAGCTAATGGCAAAATTGAAAGAGCGCATTTGGATATACGCGAAGCTTTAATCAAAGCAACTGGTGGAGATGTATCTAAGTGGTTCTACTTTTTGAAGATGATACTATGGGCGGATAGAGTTACACCGAGACGTGGTCTAGGTTGTTCTCCATATTTCCTGGTAACAGGAGCCGAACCGTTGCTTCCCTTTGATATTGTGGAATCAACTTGGTTGGTGAATCCACCTAATAGAGTCTTAACTAGAGATGAATTAATTGGATATCGTGCTCAAGCTCTGTCAAAACATAACTCATTCATTAAGAGAGTACAACAAAGAGTGGATGCAAACAAAGTTGCAGAGCTACAAAGATTTGAACAAAAATATAGACATACAATTAAGGATTGGAGTTTCAAACCAGGGCAACTAGTCCAGGTTAGGAATTCTGGAATCGAAAAGAGTTTGGATAGAAAGATGTATCTAAGATATAGGGGACCTATGGTCATTATTAGACGAACCAAGGGTGGCTCTTATATTATTGCTGAAATGGATGGAACAGTACTCAAAGAGAAGGTCGGAGCCTTCAGAGTATTGCCACATTTTACACGAAATGAATCAATTGAATTGCCAAACAATATTCACGAACTTATCGACTTAACTGCCGAGCAATTAGATTTAATGGTGGAAGACAAAGATGAATATTGGATGACACCAGAGAATGATTATATATTCGATTCTATACCGCATCTGAGACTCTCAGATACCAACTCTGATGAAGAACTCAGTGAGGAAGAGGATCAATAATTAGATTGAAACTCTAAATGACATACTGGTACAAACGAACATCATAAAATGAGTGGCGATGGTAAGATGATGCATCTACTATACAGCTGTGATGGCGTAAAGACAGTAGGCATGGAATGAATGACTACGAATAAAAGAAACCATGTAAAGACAGTGAATCAACATGAAGAACTGTCTGATAATATTCATGGGTTTTAAACGAATGCATCTAAATGATGGTGTATCAGTTTAAATAAAAATTGTTTAGATGGATTGAGGATGTCAAGTCCATGCCTCGGGCCTCCATTTCACCGCTCGGTGTTCCGAAGATCTGCCTCTTATTGTAATCTCTCCTTATTGTTCTTTCTCGCTACACATACCCTTTCATTCTAGTCCCTCCTTATTGTCTTTTACTTTACCCTGCAGAACTACACGTATAACTGCTAGTAGTTAGTCTGGCGCTCCGCACCGTTGCGCCGCTCCGTAGATATAAATACTGCTTGTACGCTACTGCAGTTCCTCAGTTTAATTATCGACTTAGATCGACTTAGATTCCCTCCTTAACTCCTTGCTTCTCTAAGTCTTCAGGCTCACTGCCTTGAAGTACGTTCTACTCTACCTTAGGACTTATACGTTCTTTGGTTCGCTCCTCGTCACCGGCGATACCGCCGCTCCAACTTGGCTGCTACTTAGCTCCTCCCTCTTATACTCTTGATCTCCGGGGACTAACGGCGTAATGGCGGTGTTGTTAATAACTTCACTACTGTCCCACTCGTCTTCCGCACTTAGACACTCTGTGACCTCTGGCACGGTTACACGGTGTGCATGATCTTAACAGTATAATTAAACTCAATCCGTTAACGTCGTACTGACATATCATTTTTATGCCTCCGAAAACCCGAGCTCAATCTAGAGCTAACTCCGAAGAAAACACTTTCTTCACAACTGCCCAATCCTTCGCCCTTTCTACTGAATCTATCTCAGCCATCAGTCAACCACGTCGCCGTAATCGCGGTTTCGGTCCAGCCACAGTCCCAACTATGTCGACTCTTCCTGAAGCCATGGAAGAGGAACAACCATTCGAGTACAGTACTTTGTTTACTAGTGACGGACAACCTGTCCAAGTCCTGACCCCTCGCCGTGGACAACCCCCCGTGGTCGCTCCGGCTTGGGGCCGGTCTACAACTCGAATTGATTCTCCAATTCTTCAAGCCATCGCTCGCCGTACGGGGAAACAACCCCAACGAAGAGCTACTTCAGAATCTCCTCGTGACCCACCTCCTCACTTCGATTTGGATACTGGTGATCACGATGATCAAGACCCTCCTGTCGACCCCGACGATCCGGGTGCCGACAACAACCATGACGATCTGGATGACGACTCCGGCGGTTTACCGCGTGGTGAGCCTGGTGACCCCAGTGGACCTGGCGGTCCCGGCGGTCCTGGTGGACCTCGTTCCTGTAACTCTCCTGACATCCCCAACGAGCAACGTGCTATGTTGGATCTCCTATCGGGATTTAAGGTTTCAATGGAAACCCTCGGTACCGTCCTCGCTGCACTCGGCCGTCCCTCTGACAGCTCTGAATCCAAGAGCAAGGTCAAGGAGCCCGAGGTATTCGACGGTTCGGACCCCCGAAAACTCAAGACGTTCTTCGTCAATCTCGCCCTGGTCTTCAATGACCGCCCAAAGTACTTCACTGACCAACGGAAGGTGAATTATACTCTCTCTTATCTCAGTGGGTCAGCCAAAGAATGGTTTGTCCCTGATATCCTCAATCCGGATCTCGACTCGCTGCCGGCCTGGATGTCGTCCTTCACGGCCCTTGTAAAGGAGCTACAGGATGATTTCGGCGTTTACAACGCCCAAGGCAAGGCCAAAGATGCCCTCGGTAACCTGAAGATGAAGGAAACCGAGAACATCCGGAAGTATAACATCCGGTTCAACACCCTGGCTGCTAGTACCAACTGGGATTCTGCTGCCCTGAAATGGGCTTATGGACGAGGCTTAGCTGAGCGCATCAAGGACAAAATGGCGCGTTTGCCCGAACCGGCGACGCTCGCCGCTTATCGTCTAGAGGTTCTTCGTATTGACAACTGTTACTGGAAGCGCGAAGAAACTAAGAAGCGTGAGGCTGGTAAGCCTTTTATTGCTCGGAACCCGAAGAAGGGTTCCTCGGACTTCAAGACTGGTTCTACTAACCAGCAACACAATTCTCAGCTTTTGGGCTCTTCGGCGCCGTTCACGCCGAAACCCAAACCCTTCTCTGGTGGCAAGCCTAACAACAATGGTAAGCCCCATAATCCTTTGAATTCCGGCCAATCCGGCGGTCAGCGCCCCGCGTTCAACCATCTAGGAGCAGATGGTAAAGTACTTCCATCCGAACGGGAAAGAAGGATGAAGAACAACCTTTGTCTCTTCTGTGGTGGTAAGCACCAGATTGCTGACTGCAACAAGCGAAAGGCCCGAGAATCGAAAACCCCCGAAGCAACCATTGAGGTTGTTGAAGAGGATTCGGAAAACTAGTCCGCAGCTCTTGTTCCCCGGTACGAAACGGGAGCTGCGTTGATCAGGTTCGTACCTCACCTGGGGAGTTATATCTCAATGCGTCCGCTCTTTCTTCCATTGAACGCTCTCTTGTAATTTTTTTAACTACTGAATTCTCATTATCCGATTCGGCCGCGCCGGCCGAACCTATTTCTGCTCTTCTTAAATTTCCTACTCTTGTTGATTCTGGTTCTAGTGACTCTTTTATTGATACTCGTTATGTTTCTCAAAATTCTATTCCTACGACCAAAATCTCTCCTGTTAATCTTTGTCTCTTTGATGGTTCATTATCTTCTAAACCCATTACCGATATGGTGAATATCGCCGTTCGGTTCCCCTCCGGCGAGCTGCTCCTATTACCCTTTTATGTTACTCATCTAGATTCATCCTGTAAAGCAGTACTAGGTTACAGTTTCTTATCCCGCTACAATCCGTTGATTGACTGGGCATCTCGAAACATTACGTTCCATAACACTTCACATTTTGATTCTCCACAGATGTCTGTGCCTTCTGCCATCAACCCCGTTGTTGCAAAGGTCGCTGTTCCACTTCCGGAACTTTTGCCGTCGGTTTCACCGACAATTCTGGGGACTCACTTTGCTCTCGCTCTCGCTCCCGCTCTCGGACTTCACGGGCCAAGCCCCTTTCGTCCAAATTCCCTTTTGAACCCATCTATTCTTATCCTACGGTCTCTCAATTCGCTGCTCAGCTGGAAACTCCCGAGGTCGACATTGCACTTGTCAGTGCTGCAGTCTTTAATAGGGCTTGCAAGGACACTGGTATGGAACCCATTCTTCTCCGTGCTATCCACTCAGAGGTCGCGGCCCGCGCCGCCGACCGCTCTTCCACCGCTCCTACTGTCCCTCCACTTCCTCCTTCCATCCCAGCAGAGTATGCTGAGTTTGCAGACGTCTTTGACAAGATTGCTGCAGATTCTCTTCCTGAACACAGACCATATGACTTGAAGATTGACTTGGAAGAAGGCGCTTCGCCGCCTCTCGGCCGTATTTACCCTTTGTCTGAAAAGGAGTTAATCGCCCTTAAAGACTTTATTGACAAACAGCTGGCTACTGGTGCCATCACCCCATCATCCTCTCCTCACGGCGCTCCGGTCCTTTTTGTCCCGAGGAAAGACGGCAAACTTCGCCTTTGCGTCGATTTCCGTGGACTCAATCGTATCACCAAGAAGGATCGTTACCCACTCCCACTCATATCAGATCTTCTCGACGCTCCGAAAAGAGCTAAAATATACACCAAATTGGATCTCGCTCATGCTTATCATCTGGTCAGAATCGCTGAAGGTGATGAATGGAAGACCACCTTTCGGACCCGCTACGGCTCCTATGAATGGAAGGTTATGCCGTTCGGCCTTACGAACGCCCCTGCGGCTTTCCAGCGGTTTGTTAATGACATCTTCTCTGACATGCTCGATGTTTGTGTCATCGTCTATCTTGACGATATTCTAATCTACTCTGATACGCCAGAAGAACACCAAGAACACGTCAAGGAGGTTCTTCAGCGGCTTCGCCATCATCGGCTTTACGCCAATCCCGAGAAGTGCGAATTCAATATGGATACTGTTGAGTATTTGGGTTATATTCTTTCTCCCGACGGATTGACCATGTCCAAGGAGAAAGTTCAGACTCTACTTCATTAGAAGCAGAGTCGTCATCAGAAACAACTACTTGTCGGGATTTGCCTTTTGCAGTAATTGGCGCGATTTTCCTCGAACGAGGAGGAAGTCGAACCCTTTTGTAAGCCATACCAGCAGGAGGGGAATTGGAGGCTTTAGAATCTTCAACTACCTTGATGGTAGTCTTGGATTTAGGCTCCTTGCTGCCCACAGAAACCTTGGTAGACAAGGAAGCTCGAGGAGCTGAGCCTACAGATGGGAACCCGCTTAAAAGCTCATTATCTGAGTCTTTTGAACGAGTAGGACGAGGTGAAGAAACTGAAAAATAAAGCAAATAAAGATAAAATGGATAAATAGAATGAAATTGAGAAATTAAACTAATACTCACAAAACGTGGAGGCATCAGCCTTGAGACCCTCGATCTCACAATTCCTTCTAAGTGCCCTAGGGGGCACCACTGGTGCTTTAGTGGCTGGAGGAGGAGAGAGAGTTTCAGAAGTATTAGAAGGAGGGATGGCTGATGGATTCCCAGAAAGAACGCCTTGACTGCGTAGTGAGGCAAAGGGGTCTAATTCTGCCGAAGGCACCAGACGAATCATGGCGCTCCCTTCGCGAAAGCGTAAACAGAATGGAATTGGAATAGTAGGGAAGTGCTCGAAGTCTGAAGCGTCCTGTGAATTAAAAAGATAAATGAAATGAATCAAAAGAGGAAATAGAAACAAACTTGGAAAGTGGATTGATGCTCGGGAGGGATACCCCATTGCTGAGCCAGGCTGTCATGAAGAAAAGCGGGAAGATTACGCGATTACCATTCGGCAGTTAATAGAATCCATTCAGCAAACAAAGGACAATTAGCACGACCCATCCAGAAATCATGAATATAAACCTAAAATTTATAAATGAAATAAACATTAGAAGGAAGGATGAGCGGACCACATACTAGAAATGGGGAAGCCTCTTCAAAAATATTGTAAACCTCTGCCGACTCGACGGGAGACGAATCATCTGTTAAAACTTGTAGGGTCCGAACCGCCATTTCGGAGGAACAGAACAAGTCCAAGCCCGATGCCACAGACAAGGGACGTGAAGTCCCCGGAGGGAAACAGAAGGGAAGCAGAGAACGAGGATATGAGAATGCAGGAAACGGGCTAGACCCATTGTAATCCGGTGAATTTTAGGAACCCAAAACAGGAGGGACATAGTCTCCCTGTCGAAGGCATTGAAAAACTGGGCTTTCAAAGAATAATGGGAGCATTGATTTTAATTTGAGATCGGACAGAAGGACCTGAGCCTCTAATAATGAGGTAGGTAAGCGTGTGGACGAGGCTGAAGATCGAGTTTGACTCGAGGTTGAAGCTATTTTGAATGAAAGAGATAAAGGAAGAAAATAAAAGGGAAGAAAACGGACTTCAACAAAAAATTTGTTGAACGCCATGCCCCGAACCAAACAATTGTACACACTGATTCAGCGTGTACGTCAGAGCAGCTCTCCGTGAAATGGAAACTCGTTCTGTGAATAGATGATTAAAAAGATTGTGAATTAAATTTTTGAAATGTGATATGAATACCGAAAAAGTATTCAATTCAAATTGAGCGCTAAACTGTTATGATTGGTAGCAGGCGTGCAAATAAATTGATTGAATGAGCGCTAGAAACCCATTTGAGGGCATCCAAAGTGATTGGAAAAAAAGCATGGAGAAGTAGAGATCCAAACCCAGTGATTTACATTAAAAGGAGATACAGTCTTGTCGAATCAATCTAATAACAGATTGGGTATCCTTTCCCTAGTACAAAACTACGAATGACCGAGGACAGTCAAATTCTTTAGTTTGGGGGGGATGACATGCCTAAATTTTGGCTAGACGTCTATGCTGTGAATTGTGACATTTTCACGTATAGATTCGTATCAAGAGGACTGTAATTGAGACCCAGATTGACAGTCAAAGTCAATACTAAATCAGTCTAATAAGTTGAAGGGACCATATACCCATACTACCACAAGTTGGTTAGTTTACCCATCCCCGATACAACCTTCGGATAAAAGTCTACCTGTTTGTCAAGCAGGATTATACCAGACTCGGACTACATCCGAAGGATGACCATTCACGTATGACATACCAAGGGTATTCTTATTGGACCTTACACTGGCAGGAGTTTGGAAGAACTTACTCAAGTGACCATGAGCCAAGGATTGACTCAAAATGACTTTCTAGAACTCAGGGATTATCAAAATACTCCTTCTAGAACGAGATCCTGCATTAATCTAAAAGACTGCGATTTAGTCTAATAGACCAATCAGGTTGCATGGTTGAGGAAAATGACTAGAAGATTGATTGAAGTACTGCGAGGCTCCGAAGACATATCAAATGAATGTCAAAGAGTCCTGACGTAGAAAATATTGAAGAATGCAATTAAATGAATACTATGTGTAACTCCTTTGATAGAGTATAGGCACAATGGGTGTCTATTGAAAGAGAGAAGCAATTAGTTTAATCCAGATGAATCAGATTGATAGGATTAGAATCGAGGAGAGCTGATTTGCCTCTGGACGAGGTGACAAACGATCAAAGTAAGTGTTGAACAGCAGTGACAGCTGAACACCACCTGAGTCATTCTCCAAAAACAATTAAATTAAATGAACATCGAAATACCTACCTATGTTTGGAGGTATACTCGAATCTTGGAACCATTATGGACCAAATAAGGACATGTAGATTCAAATTAAATGGTATCTGACCGATTGTAGAAGTTTCCTTGCGGTTCCGAACGTTTATTGTATTAAATTAATTGTACTGTGCGACTCTATATTCTGTATGTATAAATAGTGATCTGATGTATCTGGAATACAAGTGATTTTGGGATGACGTTGCAGTGCTAATCCGTAAAAAGGAAAGACACACTCCCGCCAGACTGAAACCTCTTCGCTAGCAGCTATTCGGGCCCGGCACCTGTGAGTATAGGAACGTTGTGTTCTGCTCCTTGTGACTGCGAGAAGTATATCCAGTTGTTGGGTATTCTTCGAACTTAGGATCAGTCGTTGGTCTTAAGGGAAAATCACGCTGTGTGGTTGTGCCAGCACATAGTTCTAGCCCTCCATAGGGGTCTGTGTGTTTTGGTTTTAATTTACTTTGATTCAAACCCCCAATTCTTGATATACCCATATCAATACAATCAAAGCACAAATTGTGCTGAATCTACCTTAATCAAAGGAATATACCAAATCCTTAGAACGATTCAAATTGATTGATCAAGGCTTCTTACCTAGCTCTCAAAACTTTGCGGAACCTTTGACAATGCTACCCCTTGCTATTAAATAAATTTGATAGCAGTGAACTTGCATATTGTGTATTAGATTGGTTGGTTGGAGTGCCCATTTGATTCCTTCCTTTTTTTTTCACACAAAAATGAGGCAAGCTCGTTACCAGTTTGTCTTCATCTTCTAGGTAGACTGGCTCTGGTGGTGTTGGTATTTCTCCATTGATGGTGTTACCTTTCCAGGGATAGAGTTTGTCAACATGAAAGACGGGGTGGATGCGGTTGAGGGAGATTGGGAGGTCAAGGCAATAGTCTAGGGGTCCAATTTTCTCTAAGATTTGGTAAGGTCCAAGCTGCCGATCTCCTAGTTTCTCACTGGATAGCTGGAGGTTGATGTCTTCCGCACTGAGCCAGACAAAATTTCCAACTTTAAACTGGTGAGCTTTCTGTTTCCCTCATCTGTATCCCTGTTTTTGCTGCTCTTTCCCTAAGTGCAAGGCGGCCCCTGTATCCTGTCAGGCTTCTCGGAGTATCCGCATGCGGTCATCTACAGCTGGGATCCCGCTGCGTTGTCCCACTGGGATGTTGAACAAAGGGAGGTATCCGTAGGTTAGCTCAAATGGGGACATGCCTAGTGCAGAGTGGGTTCGCGAATTAATTATGAACTCTGCCATGGGAAGGTGTTCTGCCCAGCCATCCTGCCAACGACCTACATAGAGTCAAATGTATTTTTCTACTTCCTGGTTGGCGCATTCGGTTTGACCATTAGACTGAGGACGATACCCGGATGTAAGGTCTGATTTTATTCCCAGTCTAGGGAGTAGGGATCACATGAGTTTAGCTGCAAACTGAGGCCCGCGGTCGGACTTGAAGTGGAGAGGGAGCCCATGAAGATGGAAGATTTCCCTGTAGTAGATGTCAGCAACGCCTTCTGCAGTGATGGAGCTAGTACATGGGAGGGCATGAATTTGTTTCCCATAGAGATTCATGCAAACTAGGACTGTGTCGTATCCTTGGGAGTTAGGCAATTGCGTTATCAGGTCCACTCCTACCTCTTCCCATAGACCCGAAGATACATCTGTTGGCTGAGTTACAGCTCGTAGGTGTTGTTGGATCTTTTTGCGTGCGCGCGTCTCACATCCCTCTACGTATTTCTCCACAAAGGAGCACAGTGTTGGCCACCAGAAGTGGGTGCTAACTAGATCCAGTGTTCCATGGAGTCCAGGGTGTCCAGTCATGGGATGGCCGTGGCATTGACGCAGTACTTCCGTGCATAGGTCATCATCTGCGGGTACGTTTACTCGTCCTCGGTAATAGACTAGACCGTTGTCCTCCTCCCATCCAGCGATCCCATTAGCCAAGCGCTGTAGTCCATGTTCCTTGACTGTTTTGAGACCTTCCAGTACCTGTGCTTCCTGCTGTGAGGCTTTCCGGATGTGATCCTCTAAGGGGTTCTGTAGGATAAAGGCTGCAAGTTTGGTGCAATGGTTGGGCTTAAGGACCATCTGCTGTCGATTATCCTCATTGTCTAGTACCTGGTGGGCTGCCATATGAGAGAGAGCCTCAGCCTGAGTGTTTGTTCTACCGGGGCGATGGATCATGTGGAAGTCAAATCGTGAGAGGTATAGAGCCCAGCAAGCTTGTCGGCAGGTGAGGTCTTGAGCTGTGCGCCAAAACTCGAGGTTGGAATAGTCAGTGATGATGTCGAATGGCTGGGGTAGTCCCTCTAGGAAGTTCCTCCAGTCCTTCAATGCTTCTATGATGGCTAGCATTTCCCAGTTGTAGATCTCGTAGTTTCGTTCCGCTGGTTGCATTGAGGCTGATCTAAAGGCGACAGGATGCCATTGGCCATCCTCTTGCTGCTGCATGAGGGCACTGCCGGTAGCAAAGCCTGATGTGTCTACCTCGATTTGGGTCAGTCTGTCTGGAGTCCACAGGGCTAAGATGGGTGCGGAGATGAAGGCTTCTCTGAGGGTGTCAAATGCAAATGCCTTCTGCTGGGTGTCCATCCAGGTAAAGGATATGTCTTTCCGAGTGAGGTCGTTCAGGGGCCTGGCTATCCTCACAAAGTTCCGGATGAAGCGCTGATAGAAGTTAGCAAATCCAAGGAACTCTCATAGCTCTCAAAGGTTGGTGGGGGCTGGCCAGTTGCAAACTGCAGCTACCTTTACCGGGTCCATTCGCACCTCCCCTTCTGATATAATAAGGCCTAGGTATTCAATCTGTTGTTGTTCAAATTCACACTTCTCCAGTCATAGGTACAGGTCATGCTTCTCCAGCCGGGTTGGTACTTCCTGTACCACTTGTTGGTGCTCCTGAAGGTCACTGCTAAAGATGAGGATATCATCCAGGTAAACTGCTACCTTTCCAGCTGCTATAAGATCTGCAAATATAGCATTCATAAGTGCTTGAAACATTGCAGGGGAGTTGGTGAGACCAAAGAACATAACCTTAGGCTTGAACAGCCCTTGTGTGGTTGCAAAGGCCCCTTTCCATTCATGACCTTCCTTAATTCGAACGTTGTTATAACCACAGCGGACATCAAACTTGGTAAAATATCGGGCCCCTTGAAGTTGACTAATAATATCAGCAACCAAGAGGAGGGGATAGCAGTTCTTCACAGTGTATTTGTTCAGTTTCTGGTAATCCTGTACGAAGCGGAGTTTTCCATCCTTCTTTTTAACAAAGAAGACTGGGGACGAGATGGATGATTTAGAGGGAACAATGTAGCCTTTCTGCAGATTTTCTTCCAGGAAGCGATCCAGCTCTTCCTGCTCGTTTAGGGACATGGGGTAGATCTTGGTGTGCATGGTTGCCGGTGCTCCAGGCAAGAGATCAATTGTATGATCCCAGGGTTGATGGGCAGGTAATCGTGCAAGAGCAGATTCTGAGAAAACCTTCTTGAATTCACAGTATTGCTCAGGGACCATTTCTGCAAAGGTTTTAACAGGTTTGTCCCGGTTGGCTTCCTCTGCTAGCTGCTGGGAATAGGTGAATCCCGCTAACGAGCTTGCCTTGTTTTTGTATGAAAGAGAAAGAAAGAAATCCAATGGGCACTCCAACCAACCAATCTAATACACAATATGCGAGTTCACTGCTATCAAATTTATTTAATAGCAAGGGGTAGCATTGTCAAAGGTTCCGCAAAGCTTTGAGAGCTAGTTAAGAAGCCTTGATCAATCAATTTGAATCGTTCTAAGGATTTGGTATATTCCTTTGATTAAGGTAGATTCAGCACGATTTGTGCTTTGATTGTGTTGATATGGGTATATCAAGAATCGGGGGTTTGAATCAAAGTAAATTGAAACCGAAACACACAGACCCCTACAGAGGGCTAGAACTATGTGCTGGCACAACCACACAGCATGATTTGCCCTTAAGACCAACAACTGATCCTAAGTTCGAAGAATACCCAACAACTGGATATAACTTCTCGCAGTCACAAGGAGCAGAACACGACGTTCCTATACTCACAAGTGCCGAGCCCGAATGGCTGCTAGCGAAGAGGTTTCAGTCTGGCGGGAGTGTGTCTTTCCTTTTTACGGATTAGCACTGCAACGTTGTCCCAAAATCACTTCCATTCCAGATACATCGAATCGCTATTTATACATACAGAATATCGAGTCGCATAATACAATTAATTTAATACAATAAACGTTCGGAACCACAAAGAAACTTCTACAATCAGTCAGATACCATTTAATTTGAATCTTCATGTCCTTATTTGGTCCATAATGGTTCCAAGATTCTAGTATACCTCCAAACATAGGTAGGTATTTCGATGTTCATTTAATTTAATTGTTTTTGGAGAATGACTCAGGTGGTGTTCAGCTGTCACTGCTGTTCAACACTTATGTCATGATATGACCACAATACATAGCGCCCACACTACTTACGTACCGTTAGTCTCTCTTAATTGTTGACGTCTTCGTCGTTTAGGTACGATTCTTATATTTCTTCGTACCTACTCAGAATACAATCTTCGTCGTTTAGGACTACTTCCGCGCCTTGCGCTGTGTTCGCGTCTGAGCCTGACACTACGTCAACAATTTGAAATGGACCAAAACCAGAACCAAAACCCTTGGGATCCGAACGCTGGATCAACAGCACCGTCGTCAGTTTCTTCCATTCCTCCTTCGCCCGCACCAACATCATTGGATGATGTACTCAGAGCAGTACTGAGTGGACAGTCGGAGATGCGTAGAGAGCTGCAGAGTTTTCGGTCCACGGTGATCTCAGAGTTTGCGAAATATGAAGGTCGGGTTCAACAGGTGGAAGCACAGTCCTTAGAACTCCACCAGACAACCAAAGCACACTCGGAGGAGCTAAGCCGTGTTCGCGGTGAATTGTCAAGTATCTCGGAACACTTGGTTACACCAACCAACCACGAGACGGCTATCCAGGCCCTACAAGCGGAGTTAGCAGCCCTTCGAACCCAGATTTCATCAAACTCGACTGCATTAACAGTCTCCGGACGCCCTGCCCACAATCCTCGCATGCCAGCGGACTCGTCATATGATGGAAAGACCCAGGATGGTGCCGCGGAATTCATTCGGCGTATCGAAGTCCACTCGCAACAGGTCTCGTTCTCCAGCGACCGCGCCAAGATTCTCTTTGCTATGGGATATCTCACAGGCGAAGCATCGAAATGGGCAGACCCGTTTGTCGAAGACGCCGAGGATGCCGGCTCGAACTGGGATGAATGGAGAACACTGTTCCTTCACCAGTTTGGGGATATCGACCCAGAGAACACCGCATCCTCGGAATTACGTGCACTGCGACAGAATTCCTCATCCCTCAGCCAACACATCTCTAACTTCCGCTCCATCTTCAACCGACTCTCGCCTGCAGACAAACAGACCAAACTAGTTCATGACATCCTCAAGGACTCGCTACGAGATGACATACAGAAGCACTTAGTGGGTTGGAGGGGGACTACAGCCAAGGAATTGGTGGATCGCCTAAACGAGATTGAACCGGACTTGAAGCGCTTACGACAACGCAAGTACATCCATTCCACGCCGTCTACCACTAATCCTTCTCCAATACCCACGCCGATTGCTACCTACACTCTTCCTCCACGTCGTGACCCTAATGCAATGGATGTGGACGCCCTTCGACGACTTCGCGAGGAGAAAGCCAAGCTGAGATGTAAGGTCTGTGGTGGCATTGGGCATCTGGATGCTCACTGTAGTACTCGACGTGTGGCTCGTGTGGAAACTTTAGTTAAAGAAGGGTTACTTCCTGCAGAAGATGCCAGACCGGGTTTTGTGTAAGGTCGACGGGGATGACCACACCCCGCTCGACTAATTCATTCCATGTACTTTCGAAACTTGCTAATACATCCCTTGTTGACGATTCGGACTGTCCGGCACCTGTTAAGGGCCGTACCCCCTTGTCTGATTTCTCTCCGTTTGAGATTCCGATTTCGTTAATGGTACATGGTACTGTGGTCTCTGCTACTGCCCGAGTGGTAAAGACATACGCGATGGTGGATACTGGTGCAAGTGTACCACTAATTAATTCTCGGTTTATCCAGGAACACAAAGTTCCACTTACACAGAAGCGACGTCCAGTTCTTTTGCGTACTGTGGATAACTCACAAGTGAAGTCAGGAATGGTCACTCATGATACGACAATGCGAATGATTGTGGGAGATCATCGTGAGGATGTTCGTTTTGACGTAGCAGATATTGGAGATGACAACATCATTCTGGGTATATCTTGGCTGCGGAAACACCAGCCACAGATCGACTGGGCCCGCACTACAATCACATTCAACTCTGACTGGTGCAGGACACGCTGTCATCGTCGCCGGAAGCATAAACCGATCCCGACTGCCAAGAAAGTAGTTCAGACCATCTCCGGTATGGGCAAACCGACAAATACAACTGCTGGAGGACAAGCAATGCGAACCCGCACAGAGAGAAATCAAAACTTGAAGAGGTCAAAGACACAGAAAACTAGGCTGCGACGGCATGAGAAAGCGGACGCAATCCGAGTAGCACGAGCAGCAATTCAAGATGCCTTACAGTGGACAGAGGGTGAGGGAATGGCAGGAACTAGCAATGGTCGGGTTTGTAGACCAGTCCTTACAGGAACGACAAGGGAAAGTGCATGCCCACGGGGACCTGAAAGAGGGGATCAAAGCTGGATTTTCGAACACTCTTATGATATCGACCTCGAAACAGCCTATGTGAAAGCGGGAAGGTCATTCTCACAGCAGTTGGCGGAGTCAGCCAGACCGACGGTGTCCCAAAGTACAGAGGACATGGTCCCCTCTGAATACCACGAGTTTCTCGACCGTTTTGACAAACGAGAATCGGATCGGTTACCGGCACACACTCCCCATGATTTGGCAATCGAATTGGAGGACGGCGCAGCATTACCTAAATCAGGCAAACTCTATCAGATGTCACCCGCAGAACTCAAAGCACTCAAAGAGTTTCTGGATGAAAACTTAGACAAGGGATATATCCGTCCATCACGCGCACCATTAGGAGCTCCTGTTTTCTTTGTTAAGAAGAAAGATGGTGGTCTCAGGTTGTGTGTAGACTTCAGGGCACTCAATGCTATCACTAAGAAGGACTCTTACCCAATTCCGCTTACAGCAGACCTCATTGATCGTCTCAAGGCTGCAAACCTCTTTACCACACTTGACATGCGCTGGGGATATCATAATGTTCGCATACGAGAAGGCGATGAATGGAAAACATCCTTCCGCACTCGTTACGGACAATTTGAGTTCTTAGTTATGCCTTTCGGATTATCAAACGCCCCAGCAGCATTTCAGCGAATGGTCAACGAACTATTCCATGACTTAGTGGATGTTTCGGTGATCATCTACCTGGATGATATTATCATATTCTCCGAAGACACATCCAAACATGAGGAACATGTCCATGAGGTCCTGCGCCGTCTTCGAGAAGCTGATCTATTCCTGAAACCTGAAAAATGCAAATTCCACGCGAAAGAGGTTGACTATTTGGGCTTAAAGATATCACCTGGGTGTGTTGGGATGGATCCTGTGAAGGTGGCGGGTATCACATCTTGGCCCCGTCCTACCTGTCGCCGCCACGTAAATCAATTCCTGGGATTTTGCAACTTCTATCGCCGCTTCATAGACAACTATGCCCACATATCACGCCCACTGGAACGCCTCAAAGCAAAAGATCAATTATTTGTCTGGGGTGATCGAGAGGAGGAAGCTTTCATTACCCTTAAGCAAGCATTCACGACAGCACCAGTCCTGATGATGCCCGACACTTCAGCTCCATTTGTGGTTGAGACCGATGCATCCAACTTCGCCATGGGTGCAGTATTGTTACAGCAGGCATTGGATGGGGAGCTACACCCCGTGGCTTATTACTCTAAAGCAATGTCTCCGGCAGAGCGCAACTATGATATTTATGATAAGGAATTGTTGTCAGTCATTCGAGCGCTTGAAGAATGGCGTCCATACCTCGAAGGATCACCACACAAGATCCGTGTCTTGTCAGACCACAGGAATCTGGAATACTTCATGTCAGCAAGAGATCTCAACCGACGGCAAGCGCGGTGGAGTATCTTCCTGAACCGGTTCGACTTCATCATAGAGCATCGACCAGGACGTCTCAGTAATGGCCCTGATGGCCTCTCACGTCGAGCAGATCACGAGGAAGGAAAGGAGCATGATAATAAAAACCAGGTGTTATTAGACAACGAGAGGGTACGGCGATGTTGTCGGGTAATGCTACAACCATATCAGTTCGTGGTAAAAGTAGGAGAGATAGCAGAAGTGGAGGATGATTCAAAAATCTTGGAACGGATTCGTGTAGCTTCTCCAAAGGACACCAAACTTGAGGCAGTGTTCAACAAGGAACACGCTGATGGGTTGATACAAAGGCGGCTCAAAGAGTGGGAAGTAATTGACGGAGTGGTCTATTTTCGGGGGTTAGTTTCAGTTCCCAATGACCCCGACATTAAACACCGAATTTTAGAACTGTACCACGACTCAATTCCAGCGGGACACCCAGGGGAAGCAGCAACTCTGGCAGCAGTAATGCGAAACTATCGCTGGCCAAGGATGGCGGAATATGTCAAACAGTACGTTTCAGGCTGCGAGACATGTCAACTGAACAAACCACGACGACAACGACCATTTGGGAAACTACAGACCACAGAAATTCCCGAAGGACCTTGGCAATTCATCACAGTGGACTTCATCGGCCCACTTCCAGAATCCAATGGCTATGACTTCATCATGGTTGTTGTGGATCGCTTCTTGAAACGTGCACATTTTCTATCTTGCAACTCGACGATAACGGCAGAAGGAGCAGCGGACCTGTTTATGGAACGTATCTGGTGTTTACATGGAACACCCCAAAAAGTCTTGTCAGACCGAGGCCCACAGTTCATCTCGAAATTCCTTGCACGTATCTACGAACGCATGGGGATCAAACGGTCTTTGTCAACAGCTTACCACGCACAAACAGACGGCCAGACAGAACGCGTAAACCAGGATCTGGAAGTGTACCTCCGAATCTTCGTCAATTACTACCAAGACGATTGGTCCCGTTGGCTCCCATTCGCAGAATTTGCTCAAAGTAATCGCCACCACACGGCAATCGGAACAACCCCATTCTTTGCGGAATATGGATATCATCCAACATTCTCCATTGATCCGGTGTCCAGCCAGCGAGTCCCAAAAGCAGACAATCATCTAGATCAGATACATCAAGTACAACGCAACATCCAATCCATGCTGGAAATAGCAGCCGAACGGATGAAGCGTTTCTATGACGAATGGAAGGAGGATGCGCCGCAGTACCAACCTGGTGATAAGGTTTTC
Source organism: Lentinula lateritia (assembly GCA_028011325.1). Lineage (NCBI taxonomy): Eukaryota > Fungi > Basidiomycota > Agaricomycetes > Agaricales > Omphalotaceae > Lentinula > Lentinula lateritia. The sequence goes on along the minus strand of JANVFT010000163.1, from coordinate 3,770 downwards.
CTAGAACGCACGGACCTGCACTCCCTACGCCCATCCCACAAGTTGGACCACAAACGCTATGGCCCATACACTATTCGAGAAAAGATCTCGGACTCTGCCTACAAAATCCGCATTCCCAGTCACTGGCGTGTTCACGATGTGTTCCATGTCTCCAGTATGATTCCGGTCAATAAAGATATTATTATTGGTCGTATTCAACCACCACCACCCCCAGTTTTCCTGTACGAGGACGGGACAGAAGAGCGAGAGGTCGAACAAATATTGAAGATGCGTGTGGGATCAGATGGAGTGAAAGAGTACTATCTGAAATGGAAAGATATGGATGAGTACGAAAACGAGTGGGTTTCAGAAATAGACATCAACGCTCCCGAGTTGTTGGCAGAATTCGAGGCAGGCGAGGAGGCGAAAAGAAAACGAAAACAACGCAGGAGGAAACACTAAGTATAGCTCTTTTAATCTTCACTCCCAAACCTTTTTTTTCCACAAAATACCTTATATTATCATTCGCAGGAGGGAGACGTCGAAGGGGAAGGGCATGGTGTCATGATATGACCACAATACATAGCGCCCACACTACTTACGTACCGTTAGTCTCTCTTAATTGTTGACGTCTTCGTCGTTTAGGTACGATTCTTATATTTCTTCGTACCTACTCAGAATACAATCTTCGTCGTTTAGGACTACTTCCGCGCCTTGCGCTGTGTTCGCGTCTGAGCCTGACAACTTACTTCGATCATTTGTTACCTCGACTGGAGGCAAATCAGCTCTCCTCGATTCTAATTCTATCAATCTGATTCATCTGGATTAAACTAATTGCTTCTCTCTTTCAATAGACACCCATGGTGCCTATACTCTATCAAGGGAGTTACACATAGTATTCATTTAATTGCATTCTTCAATATTTTCTATGTCAGGACTCTTTGACATTAATTTGATATGTTTTCGGAGCCTCGCAGCACTTCGATCATTCTTCTAGTCATTTTCCTCAATCATGCAACCTGATTGGTCTATTAGACTAAATCGCAGTCTTTTAGATTAATGCATGATCTTGTTCTAGAAGGAGTATTTTGATAATTCCTGAGTTCTAGAAAGTCATTTTAAGTCAATCCTCGGCTCATGGTCACTTGAGTAAGTTCTTCCAAACTCCTGCCAGTGTAAGGTCCAATAAGAATATCCTTGGTATGTCATACGTGAATGGTCATTCTTCGGATGTAGTCCAAGTCTGGTATAATCCTGCTTGACAAACAGGTAGACTTTTATCCGAAGGTAGTATCGGGGATGGGTAAACTAACCACTTGTGGTAGTATGGGTATATGGTCCCTTCAACTTATTAGACTGATTCAGTATTGACTTTGACTGTCAATCTGGGTCTCAATTACAGTCCTCTTGATACGAATCTATACGTGAAAATGTCACAATTCACAGCATAGACGTCTAGCCAAAATTTAGGCGTGTCACCGGGAGGTCCCTGGGATGATAACAGGTGAAGATGAATGCAAATAGTATGAATTGTAATAACTAGGAATGACAACGTAGGATCATTATGGCTAGTAAATGGTGCAAGCTTCAGATGTAAGAACTCCCAATGGAGCATGGCACGGGAAGGGGGAGGTAGTAGTTGGTATCCTCAAGCGGTGGAGGTGGTAATGGAAAAGCGATATGTAGGTAGACGTGAGGGAAAGCTTTGACATTACCTAGATCAGGGTCCCAAAGCTTGTGGAGCAAGTAGGGAGCTTGAGGAGGCTTGGGGAAGGTTGGCTCACCAAACAAGGGGCATTTGGGAAGCTTTAGTATTGGTTGAGGGAGGTCAAGGACTCACTTGGGTTGCTTAGACGTGAAGTAAAAGTGTATATTGGATTATGTAGGTGATCATAGAGACAAGAAGTAGAAGTAGAGAAACTGAGATAAAGAAACAGAGAGTAAAGGAAAATCCATATGGTTAGCAGGTACAAAGGGACAGGGTGTGTGTTCAAAATATACCAAGCTGAGGTTTAGGACACTACGGGACTGCTTAAATAGGTACAGGGAAGTTAACAATGGAACAGTGCATAAACTAGGCGATTGAGATTGGTTACTAATGGGGCTAGGGTGTTGTACATTGTAGGGGAGGTCCCTAGTCTCTAAGGAGATGGTGACGCTGGCGTCCTGGGAGCTTCCGTAGGTACCAAAGAGTGGAGGTATATGGAGGTAGTATGAGGAATGGGGGTATGAAGAGGTAGTGTGATTGAGGGAAGCTTGGGGATAATGAATGGAAGTGGGTCAGGGCATGACAGTATCGTGGGCAGTGACTTCTTCCCAAATATGGAGTAATGATGAAATTGAAATGGTCTCATAGAGGATCTTGCAGAGCTGTGCTTCCTTTGCTCCATGCACTTCTTGTACTCATTATCTGTTAATAGTGTTGCACTTCCAATGAGGTAAAAATCTCTAGATATTTCAGTGATGCATCTGGGTGGTTGAATTGTTCCCATCATATGACATCCTAAGTGATGCAACAAGACTTCAGTCTTGGCACATTGCTTGTAGATGACCCAGTTACTGAGGTCTTCTTTCAGAATAGCGGCGGGTTTCCACTTTTTTTTTACTACAAATTCAAAATTGAATTGGAGAAATCAATACCTTCCATTTATCACCATTACGCGATTACGCAAATCTGATTCACCCATCCTGTGTGCCTTGTACACGTCTCGCTAAGCGAGAAGAATTTTCTTGAGTGTTCCCACCTCCGTTTGTCTTTCCTGTCGTCCCACATATCCACATCTTCATTCGTATTCGTTTTTCGTACTTTGTACTTCGCTGGGCCTCGCCGTTGCCCATACTTCGCCTTCGTCATCTCGCTATTTTCGTTCGTTTGTATTCTGTGGCATACGGCCATTATTCATATCTGTATTCGACGTGTCTTCCTGTCGCGCATATAGGCTGACCTAAACCCAATGCAGAACTCTCCATCAACCACTCTGGCTCCAGGTCCAAAAAATTGTCGTGAAGGTTTACGGAGCGTGGAGAAAATTGTTTTGGTTGAACAAGCCAGCCTTGAACCCTCAGAATTGTCTCAAATATCCGAATCATCCTTTCCTATTGACCCACAGATTGTGACTACTGTTCCTTCTCCTCCCTCCTCACCTACTACACTTCCTTCTTCTGAGGACAACAATATAACTACCCGTGTAAACGAATCGGGTCATATCGAACTCAGATCCGGCAAGAGCGGCCCTCATGTTAAGGCGGGTGCTGTTCTGTCTCTGGGGGATTTAGACGACTTATACGAAGACGCTCGACGTTATGCCAAGTCTCGCACCAAGGATGACATTGAAAATGTCAGAGACATCATCGCTGAAGCCTTTCCTGTCCGTGTACATCGCGACTGGTTCCGTGCGGAGAAGAACACTCATCTCGCCCTTGTTTTGGAGAGTGTCGACGATTCAGATACCTCTGCGCCTTCTACATTTCCCTTCCTCAATGTCTTACGTCGCAAATTTTGCGGCCATGACTGGGCACAGGTCCACGCTGCACATCGTGTTGAGCTGAAGATGAACGTTGGGGGTGTTGGTTGCTTTGATGAGTACCTTTCCCAAGTTGAGGGCTGCAACAGTCGCCTCAAGGGGGTCAGGAATTATCTCACACCTCCTCAACTGCTAACTATCCTCGCTCGTGGCATCGCCCCTACCTTGACTGCGATTTTATCGGAGCAGGGGATTGTCATCGACGAAGAAACCACTTATAAGTCATGGGTCTCTGCTTGCCAGGACCTAGAAGTGCGTTTTAAATCT
>JANVFT010000162.1:0-45473 GCA_028011325.1 Lentinula lateritia | reverse complement strand
CCCTAACCCCTAACCCCCCCTAACCCCTAACCCCTAACCCCCTAACCCCTAACCCCTAACCCCTAACCCCCTAACCCCTAACCCCCCTAACCCCTAACCCCCCTAACCCCCTAACCCCTAACCCCCCCCCTAAGCCAAATCGTCCGCCGGAGTTCAAGTCGTTCAGACTCCCTCCGGCTCCCTCAAAGCGCTGCCAGCGCCTCGCGGCAAAAAGTACACCAAAAAGGCAACGCAAGGTGGAAAGACCGTGGAGAAAAAACCAGCTCGGACGAACAAGGCATCTTCATCGAACAAGGGCAAAGGAAAGAAGTGGTAAGTTTATCTTCCACAACACACTTTGATTGGTCAAAGTATGATTCTTACCCCGATGAGTTACTGACAATGCCATACCCAGACGCTATACGAACTATACTATTACAAGTGCCATCGGACATTTTAGATGCCGCCGCCTATCGTAGTAGTGTACATATCGGACCGGGTGTATTTTTACCATTAGAATATCAAATGGACCTTAGCGTAGGACAAAATTACATGTTCCACTCTCCCCAAAATTCGCGGCTCCTTATGGAAGCCTGGAAAGATTTTGAATATCGCATTAAGTGGCGTATATTCTTTACGTTTAAGGATGGGCGCCAAGACGCCGACAATTACGATCCAGACTATGAAGTACCACGTGAGAGAACTAGTAAGGTACCTCAATTACCGCAATATATCGAATACGGTCTAAATATCGGCCAGGTTTACATCATTAAAATGATGGCCCTCATGCCGAAAGACCAGGAAAGGAGTGCTTTTAAGTCGCTGGCTCCTGATCCCAAACGTATTCGACAGTATCTTATCGACAACGATTATGTTGTGACTAATACCGATAAGAACTTAGGCATCGCGGTGTCTCAGCGCACCTGGATTGAAGAAAAATCACTTGCATTACTAAATAATCCCTTGGATTACGAGCGCCTCACGCCCGCCGAATGTAAGCGAATCTTGGACAAACAATGTACTCAGATGGAGCTCTTATGCACGCTCGTCGATGAAGCTGAACCGGCCCTCGAGAAGCAGTTAAAGCGGTTTTTCCGACACAAAGTAACTTCTCCCTCCGGGTCGCACCATATACCTACCTTTTACTGTATCCCTAAGATACATAAAGAACCGGTAAAAGGTAGACCGATCATTCCTTGTCACAGTGCGATACAAAACCCGGCAGCTAAGTACGTTAGCAAAAAGCTTAAGCCTCTTATAGAGGCTGCGCCATCCATAATTCATGGATCCAAAGATTTGGCGATTAAGCTTAGCAAATTTAAACGAGATCCCAGACGACGTTTGTTCATAGTAACCGGAGACGTCGTGGCATTTTATCCTAACATCCCACTGCAACGATGTTTCGATGTTGTTGATGAATTATTTTGCGAATTTCATCACATCGAAGTGGATGATTTAGGAGTGCCCCTATCAGACGAATGGAAGCATAAGGTACTGCTTCTAGAACGAGCCATGATTTATGGTTGTTCGGATCTCGTCACGCAGTTCTTTGATAGTACTATCAAAGATTTCATATACTTTAAACAGAAACGTGGACTCGCCATGGGCGTAGCCTGTTCTCCAGACTTGGCTAACTTGTTTGGATTCTGGTTCGAGTCTCGTAAAGAAATATGGAAGCGACCTGAATTTGGTTTCTACGGTCGTTACATCGACGATTGTTTAGCGCTAGTTTATGCTCATTCGGCAGACGAAGCTCTAGCATTATGCAAAAACAATATCAACTTCGATGGCTGCACCATTGAATGGAACGTTAGCGAACATTTTCAGCATTTCTTGGATATGACCCTTTATTTAGACGAAAAAGGCGACCTCCAACATATGCCGTTTCGGAAAGCTATGTCCCATCAGGAACGTATTCCCTGGATATCTCACCATCCCCTCGATGTAAAACGAGGGTCGTTCATCGGCGAAATGTCCCGGTTAGCCACGTTAAGTAGTACCCAGTCACACTACTTGGTTGCCATAAAGGATCTAGCTTCCCTTTATGTTAAACGAGGCTACCCGTCAAAAGCAGTTTATCACTGGCTTAATAATAACAAAAAAGAACGTTGGGATAATAGACTGTCCCTTAATAACCAACACGACGGTCTCAGCGCGACTGAAGACGTTCTTGTCCTTAAGTCCACATTCAATTCTGCATGGGATTACTTTTCTGCGTCAGAACTTGGCAAAAGAATTACTCGCTACTGGAAGGAGTGGCTGATACACGCTGAAAAAGGAGATTATAGCTCCAAATATCCGAAATATCGCTTCGGTGAGGATAGCCTCAAGGAAACAGTAGGATCGCTCCGGTCGGTTATCGACTCGGGTGCTCCGGCTGGTGTCTTGACGGCTCCGGTAACCGTTCCCGATATTCGCCTTACCGGTCTTGCGGATGCTCGATGGCTAGTGTCGCGAAAGCGTACACGAAACCTCTTCGATCTTGCAAATCTTTGGAAAAAAGAAGTATTTCAGCGCATGGATGTAGACACTGCTACTAATATCGCCCAGGGAATCCCCTCTGATAATTACCTCGACGATGTCGAGATGGAAGATATTCAGAACAAAGGAGATCGACCCGTGCCAGGTGATTTAGAATACATCCATTATGGCCATGCTATGGAGTCGTAAGTTCCGCTGGGACGTTCAACGATAGTTACATCGACGAAATCGCTTCTCTTGGAGTAGCTCTGTCTCCCATTCTGCGTGTCTTCGGACCGATGGGACCTCGGAGTTCTCTGGGCAGGGGTGAAGTACTTTTTGCAGCTACGTTTTGTGTCCTTCGACGGCTCTCTCCATTTCTTGCATGCTCCCCATACAAGTTCATGACGTTAAAACCCTATGATACATATCTTGTAGGTACTTCGGTATACTGTTCAAACGACAGACGGTATTAACCGAGAGTTTCAGGAAAGCCTAGCCCCTAACCGCTAACTCTAACCGTAAGTACCCGGTCTAATAAACCAGTTTATACGCTAATATATCACATCGTAGCCTAACCCGCTAACCTAACCTAACCCCTAACGAATTGTAAACCTTGCCCCTATTAACATAGGCGCTCGGTCGGTACCGACGGGTCACGTTTCACGTGACCCTGGGCACTCCAAGGAAGTGCTGTACAGTTCATCACCGGTCCGCGTGTGCGGTTCGCCTCCGACCCGGTGACTAATTAGCAATGACATAAACCGATGCGATCGGTTCTCGGGCTTGCCGCTGACTGATACCCGAGAACCCAGGTAACAAATACATCCCACGCTGCCAGGTAACAGCAAATCGGATTATTCTGTTTACTAACGTATAATCACAAGATAAGGCACTACGATCCCACACTGATTGTGTGGATTATCGTCTGTATCTATCGTGACCATGTGAACAAGCCCTGATGAGCCATATAAAAGGCGAAACGGGTTGGTACTGATAAGTTATCGGTACCCGTTGGCTTGTATCGCCTCCTTTACCATCTTACAGCACCAGAGCCTCTTACGTCAGTCTTCAACGTCAACGCTCGCTTCGCTCGCTCGACGTTTCGACCACCCAACCCTAACCCTAAGTTAGAGCAGAGTTCACCATTAAGAGCTATGCACGAATGAAGCTCTCGGTCAAATGCAGCTAACGCCATTCGTAGACACCCTACGGTTTGTAAGAAGAGGATCATATCGAGTCTACCGACATGATCTGTGGCCGAGGGATCTTTCGGAGGGAAAGGAAGTTGAGTCCACAAGCAGTGACAGAGAGCAGGTAACCCGTCACGTCCTGCGCGACCTGCCTCTTGGTAATAATTAAGGAGCTCCCTCGGATCCTTGTGGATAACAACACGAACGGAGGGATAATCGACTCCTTGCCCAAACGCCTGCGTAGCAATGATCCACCTATCATTGCGTGAAGTTCCCATCCTCCAACGCGTCTCTGATTCCTCCCTCTCACTAGTACCCATCTCTCCAGTATACATAGGAAATCCGAGAGCATCCTTCACATCCCTGGCTTCCTTCAACGTCGACATAAAAATGATGCCGCGATCGAGTTGGCCCATCTTCTCGGTTTCTCTCCCTACAACCTCCTGGATTTTGTCCAAATAAACCTCCTGTTCGATTCGGTCCAGGAAATACCTCAGGTTTCGTCTGCCACTATATCGACGGATTTCGTCGACAATCCCAACGTCGTGGATCTCCATGGCTTCAAGAATTGAAGGCATTGAACGAGGCATCAGAGACCCAGAGAGGAAGGTGATGGGAACTGAGGAACGAACAAGGTTAGGAAATCGTTTGAAGCAGGATCGAAAATCGGAGTCGGTAACAATCTTGTGAGCTTCGTCGATGAAGATCCGTTTCAGACGCTGACGAACCGCATCACAGGTTATCCAGTGGAGAAATTCGTCGGTCCCTGCCTGGTGAGCAGAGACGAGGATGAGCTGAGCGCTGTGCTCATCATAGGAATCCTCACGCCAGACGCCTCCGTTAATACCTGTTTCAAGAAGCCGACGTCTCAGATCTTGAGTGAGGGCTACCAAAGGACTAACCACGACGAAAAGATGATGAGGATATAGGAACGGTGCACCAAAGAATGCAAGACTTTTCCCTCCCCCAGTCTCGATGATACCAAAAATATGTAGAGAACTTCCGACGCTATTGACGAGCTCTGCCTGCTCAGGGCTGGTAAATCCTATCGAAGGGTTGTACTTCCGTCTCAGCACAGCTCTGAGAGCTTCCCTGGTTGCTGGATGAACTGCTGCTCGACGAGGATTTCGGTAGGAAGGAAGATCTCGGACGTTTCGCATTTGCTCGAGGATTTGGGTGCCCATGAATTCGAGTTCACTGCGGATGAGGGTGCGAGTCCTGTCCTCAAAACCGTCGAATCGATCCGATATGGTGCTGAGAAGGGAATGGAATTCGGAGGAAATTAAAGCATTTGTTGGCCTTGAGTTTGTAAGGATACCCTGGATATCATAGTTTATCAATTACACAAGAACAATGGGAAGGTGATACACACCTGGGATTCCCTGGACACCTTCTGCTCAAGTACAGGATGTACGAGATTGATGAAAACCTGCCACTTCAAACAAACTTGTTGCATGTGAGCAACAGCATCTGCTGCAAGACCTGTTGCACTTGTTGAATCGAGGCCATAACCAGAACGGCCCATCTCCAGTGAATGTCCAAACGATTCGTGAGCAGCCACAACGTTGGGATCCTCGTCGTTCGGGTCGAAGAAGCTGGTGGAGGTCGAGGAAATCAACATACAGGACATGAGCTGTCGGAAGTCTTGTAGCTTGAGATCGGCCCCAAGATGTATCCCGTTCAAAGACCCGAGTATCTTCGAAAAGTCCCTGCTCTCCATTGGCTTCCCAGTAACAACAAATACTTCATAGAAGTAACGTTGACAATTGGACTTCTCCATCCCTATCCGGCACCCAATATAACCAGCAGCCCAATAGGCAACACCGAGAATGAGAATAAGGAACCGATTTACTTGAAACGCAGGTGACCGAGCGATAAGTTTCCCAGCTCCAGTAAGGGACTGAGTTTTCTGATACTCAGTCAGGATGGTAAGAAGGCCGTTGATCATGAATACATTACGCGTGTTTCGTGGGCTGTTCGAGTATAGAAGCCGTTCAATTTCTGTCCCGCGAGATCCCCCACCCCACGTAGTGCTTATTAAATAGTAAAGCTTCCGAACGATTTCGTCGAGCTCACCAAACCACCCAAGAATGGCACCTGTAGAAAGTGTTAGCAAATACTAATTCTTGCTAGTAGAATGACCTACCATTCTTAGGAATAGTGCGTTCTCCGACGGTGGTGAAGAATTTTGGATCTTGAGAAAGGTGATCCAAAAGACGAGGACGTAACTTAGTGAACCCATTCTCCCCTTCTTCGAAAAACGAATATCTAACGTCGCACTTGGCAGGCCGATCTCTGAACCATCGGGGTTGACCAGTCTGATGAGGAACCATTCCGTCGTCAATATGCTTGAGAATGTCGAGATAATGACACCCCCGAAATAGTCGTTCAATGGCCGACTCGACCTCGTTGAGGGTACTATGAACGCCGTTGAGGAAGGTGGATATTGCGATAGGAAAACCGTCGATAGAGATAACGGAGCGCTCAATGTTCCAGTTGAACCGTGCAACCCCTTGTTGGCGAGTCGCAATCGCCCTGAAAAGATTCATGTTTTGCCGAAGGGTAGTGAAGAGGACGGAGTGAGCGTCGGTTATGAACCTCTGAATGCAGGCAGTATAAGCTCTACCGAAATGCGGCTCGTTAATTACATCGCAGACAAAAGGGTAGCATTCACTAACAACATAGGGTCACCGTTGAATTCCTCCTGTATTTGAAGAATTTGCTCTGCTGCGGTTGCCCGGAAACACCATTGAGGCTGGGCGATGATTGGCGGAATGATGGATGCACGGACAAATGCACCTGATTCCTTCAGATTCACGGCAATGAGAAATCGCGTGAACGGACACATGAGTTCATTGCGGATGAACTCGTCGCTTGGCTTCGATAGCACAAGCCAGACTAACTGATGGAATGAGCCCTTGAGCTTCGAGACAGTACAATGCTCATCCATCAGCTCTCCAACAAGTGCTTTTATGTGAGTTTCGACCAAAGGATGGAGCGGAACAGGAAAAAATTCGACGGGTGTTTGAATGGTGGTTATAAGGAAGGCAATAAATTGCGCGGTACGATCCGCATCCTGAATGATGGTCTTGGCCTCCTGAGGTCGTCGAAATGGCTTGTGCTTAAGGTCGCTAAGAAAGTTTCAGAAAAAGACCTTTGAAAAAAGAGCATTGCGACGTACTTTGGGTTACTCGATCCAATGTATCTCCGTACAAGTACAGGAAGCTTTGGGAGCCTCGAACTGACTTCCTCATAGTATTCTCTGGCAACTGACCGGAGGCGTTGAAAGGAAGGTAATACGGCGTTGTGGGGCGTCGAAATGGAAAGTCTTAGCTTTGCTATGCTGACCCCCTCAAGTAACTGGTCCCATCGAGTTTGCGCGAATACGGCGTTCTTTTCACGTTCGTTGTTAGTCACAGTGAAGATATCTGAATGTTCCAGTAAGTTGCAGGAAGAGGCTGATTGCTCAATGGAAAGCAGAGCTAAAGATTTGATTTGTGGTTCAAGGATAATCTCGACATAGCGCAAATTCTGCCTAAATACAGAGAGAGGCTGACAAGGAACGCGAATCGAGCGGCGTTCACCCACTGGTATATCTGGATGAGCTTCGGCGTGATGTCTTCTCAGGGATCTGCTCTTCCCAAAAACGGCTCCACAACATCCTGCGTTCAAACACCTATAACCATGGACAGTTTCAATGCCTTGAATGCGACGTATTGGCTCGTATGGGACCTCCCCAGGACGATCGGCCCCTAGGACAACTAGCAGTGAGAGAATGAAGGTTCTGGATGGGAGACGAAGTTCCGAGGGAAGATTGAGTCCTTTGTAGTGCGTTTGGGATTGGTGTTGACGCATATGGTTGAATGGGACGGGTTTATTACATTCAGTACATATGGTGAGCCGGTATACTGGCTCGACCACGACGTTAAATTTTGCAAGGAGAGAATGGGCTTGTATTGCTAGGACAGGCGTTGAAGTGGCGGCTACATCCATTTCGTCCAGTTGATTTTCGTCATCTGCGGCTTCCGGAAACTCGTCTTGGTATTCTGACCCTTCATCACTATCTGGACCTGCTGCGAACACCAACGTTGAGCTACAAATTGGATAACAGAGTACAATGGCAGACGTACCTTCAGAGACATCACCAACGCCTCCAAACCGTTGGTCGTCTGCAGCTTCTGCTCCGGTTTCGACAACGACTTCCCTCATTAGTTCACCTGTTCCCTGATACGTGCCACCTTCCTCCATCTCGATGTCCTCCGCATTGAAGGGCAGCGAAGTTTCGAGAGTTGATAGTGATGAGGGATCGAAGCACGACGTTGACTTGAGCGGCACATCCACGGATGATATTGAGACAGAGAGGGAGGAGGAGGTTGAAGTAGTTGTATCCATAACATCGTGGTCGGAATGAGGTGATTCCTCGGGCAGAGGATGTTGGGGTAGGCGAGTTAACGCCGTAAGCTTCTTGAAGCTATACCGAGCATGTAGTTCCGAGCCACAGGGACATGGTAGTTTGCCATCGAGTCGACGAGATACCTTGACCTTAACACCTACAAGATTCTACAATTAGATCACTAAAGGAAACGAAATTGCGACGGTAACGCACCGTTGTGGGGCAGCTTGTGCTCAGCTGAATGGAACTCCTTCCGGTGGCTCTCCGGATTGGATCCAATGAACGCGTATTGGCAGGAAGGTTGGTCACACAACCTACAATAACATTAGGTGGTACAGACGAAACTTACAGGTTGAGTTACTTACCTTTTAGGCATGAAGATGCGGGTCCTGGGGCAGCTAAGTGACGATATGAGCTAGGACACAATTATTTAGCCGAAGGATTGACTGGGATATGTGTAACTTACCTTGCGGGACAGTGGCGCGTCGACTTGGCGGTGGTTGGAGCGAAACAGTCAAATAAGCGCCCAAACGCCCGGCAGAATATTTCGACTGAATGTCCGCGGACCGTTGAATTGAACAGCGCGCGCACGTTAATTGAATTAACGAATATCAGGCAATGAATATAGGCTATATAGCAACATTTTCGCTGATTACATTAATCTTTAATAGCATTGTTTGGAAAGATTCTGACTGGAATAGAGGGACTACTCATTTCAGGTACATGGAGGAAAGGTCAGTCAATGGCATGGGACATAGATGGATTCTGGGGGATACAAGTGTATATATATGTGCTCTAGGTATATTGACATCATGTAGACTATGGGAGATGTTCATTGCAACTATGGGCCAGAGGATTCTGGATGTGCAAGTTGGTGAAGCGGAATCATTGAATGGGTGGGAAAGATCAGGCAATGGTGAGACCACCAATCAAGTGACAGACAAATGGTTGATGGCAGCATGATCCTGTGTGTGCTGGCAATCATATTGATCACTGAGACTTGATACGATATGCAGCGGATGTGAGGATCCTGGGCTGCGAGTGTTGGGAAGTGCGGGAAAAACCCGACGAGACTCGCCGGGCTCTAGAGAGCCAACAATGATGACTAATGATGCATGTTAAGGTAGAATCCTGTAGAGGAGAAGGTAAGGAAGATATTATCTGCCCCAATGGAGTGGATCGGAGGAGCAGATTCAAGGATTCTGGCGGAACGGTTTTGGGGTGGTTTTGAGGTGGCCAATGGAGCATTGGCCAGTACCCATTTTATTAGATACAGGAAGACTGTGACAAGGTCCCATTGATGCCAAAAATATTTCACCAACAACAAATTAGTTTATAGCCTCAACAGGGATTTGAACCCTGGCATTTTGATATGTATATGACATCGGTCGGGCTACACATATCAAGCGCTCTACCACTGAGCTATTGAGGCTATACATGTTGAAGTCATGTTGTTACATAGAAAGTTGAAAGTCGAAGTCGAAGTGAAAGTCAAAGTCGAAGTGAAAGTCAAAGTCGAAGTCGAAGTCGAAGTCGAAGCAGAAGTCGAAGTCGAAGTCGAAGTGAAAGTCGAAGTCGAGGTCAAAGCAGAAGTCAAAGTCGAGTGTGGGAATGAATTAGGCGCCCACTCCTGCTCGTACCAATTCACCTGTAGAGGGTGCAAATTATAATTATATTGGCTGGAAATAGTGTAGGATTACTGCTATGAGATAGCTCTACGTGGGGATATAACTTTTATAGCAAGTAATTTTTCCCCAATTAGTGTCAACGCTGCTCAGAAGAGAGTAATCAGGCAATGGTGAGACTGCTAATGAAGCGACAGACGAATGGTTCATAGCTGCATGATCCTGTGTGTGCTGGCCAGCATATTGACCACTGGCACTTGATACGATATGCAGCGGATGTAAGGATTCTAGGCTGTGAGTGTTGGGAAGTGCGGGAAATAACCAACGAGACTTGCCGAGCTCTAGAGAGCCAGAAATGATGACTAATGATGCATGTTAGGACAGAATCCTATAGAGGGGAAGCCAAGGAACATATTATCCCTAGGAATCGAGTGGATTGGACTAGTGGATCCAAGGATTCTGGTGAAACGGTTTTGAGGTGGCCGATTTAGGGTAGACCGGCTCCCATAATATTAGGCAGCATTGAGCACACTGTAGACAGTGTTGAGCTCACTATACAGGGCAGCATTGAGCTCATTGCATACAGTGTCAAGCTCACTATGGAAGACAGCATTGAGCCCACTGTGTATTGAGCTCCTTGTGTATAGTGCTGAGCTCCCTGTGTACAGTGTTGAGCTCCTTGTGTATAGTGCTGAGATCCCTGTGCACAATGCTGAGCTCCACCTGTAAGACAGTGCTGAGTACTCCTTCTTCTGTGTATATAATGCCAAGCTCAGGTATATAGTACTGTTTCAGATACAGTTTGATAGCAAAGACAACACCTGAGTTGATGTGGAAAGCTATAAAAGTGCGCTTTTTTGGACCCATCGTGGGAAAAAGTTGATCAGGAATCGAATGAGCCAAAATTTTACGTATGGAATTTTCGAAATTCTGTACGTAAAATTTCAGAGCCGTCTGCGTATAGAATCACTTTGGATTTTATACGTAAAATGAACATCTGGGCTTACTGTGGACAGGGTTGAGCTCACTGTCTACAACGACGTTGAGCTCACTGTGCACAGTGTTGAGCTCACTGCATAGGGCAATGACTAGCTCACTGTGTAGGGCAGCACTGAGCTCATTGTAGACAGTGTTGAGCTCATTGTACACAGCATTAAGCACACTGTGTAGGGCAGCATTGAGCACACTGTGTAGGGCAGCATTGAGCACACTGTAGACAGTGTTGAGCTCACTGTACAGGGCAGCATTGAGCTCATTGCACACAGTGTTGAGCTCACTGTGTAGGGCAGCATTGAGCACACTGTAGACAGTATTGAGCTCACTGTACAGGGCAATGAATAGCTTACTGTACAGGGCAATGACTAGCTCACTGTGTAAGGCAGCATTGAGCTCATTGTAGACAGTGTTGAGCTCACTGTACAAGGCAGCATTGAGGTCATTGCACACAGTGTTGAGCTCACTGCACAGGGCAATGACTAGCTCACTGTGTAGGGCTCACTGTGTAAGGCAGCATTGAGCACACTGTATATGGCATTGAGCAGCAGCATTAAGGACAGTGTAGAGGACAGTGGTGGGCAACAATGGTGGTGAGCTCACTGTGTAGGACAGTGTGGGTGAAGTACCTGCCAAAGGAACTAGAGCGGTAATTGGGGTGTAATATAGATAGGCTACATTTCCAAGTAGCTGGTATATCCCTTAACGGAGGTTGGTTGCAAGGTAACTGGATATATATCTACCTACTGTACCAAGCACAATGACTGTATCTTGGCTGGATCTCATTATTCTTGCGTAAGAAGTTTCGCTCAAGTGAGAGTCGAAACAAATTGAAAGATTGGCCCGTCAAGAAATGGGAAAGAAACATGAGAATAAATGGTGTCATATGGGTGTAGGAGGGGTATTTACGACCATTTTGGCTTACTCAGATAGTTGATACGATATCTAGATCCTATCATTCTCACAGACTTGTGCTGGACCGACCAACTGAAAGCAGGTAACTTCCGACATCCTTTCCCGCATGATTTGGATGACTAATGGTTTATCGGAGGTTGGTTATGGTATATTTGGAAGTATATCTAGATGGTCCAACAAAAATTTCATGAATCGCTGCAGTGGTTCCTATTATCTTTAACCAACAAAATTTCCCAGATTTCCCACGACAATACCCCATTGTCGTGAGGCTATTCTATAAGGTTGGTTATGGTATATTTGGAAGTATATCTAGATGGTCCAACAAAAATTTCATGAATCGCTGCAGTGGTTCCTGTTATCTTTGACCAACAAAATTTCCCAGATTTCCCACGACAATACCCCATTGTCCTTAAGCTATTCTATAAGTTTCAACAATTTCGTTAAGTCACGGTTTTCCACAAAGTGCTGGGATTTATTACATGGGAATGCATTACCTTATCTCATGCTATACGAGGCACCAATGAGCACCTTCATAGAAGGTATAATACTCATAGTCTTATTGATGGCAAAAAAGAAAGTCAGTTGGAAAAAAAAAGTCCCAGCAGGGATTTGAACCCTGGCTTTTTGTTTGAATATAGGATACAATAGACCACCATATTAAATCAGACGCTCTACCCCTGAGCTACTGGGACATGATTAGCTCCACGCTCACTGAACTCAAGTGCACTGGCAATAATTACCACGTGATTTATTAGCGCTGGATGAATCACCGCCGTCCTTCGTCGACAGTATGATCTCGCGTTTGCTCGTGGGAAACAATTCTCTCTCTGCTCTGCATCCTTCGAGGACGGTCTGCCTACGTGAGACGGGGCTCTTTTTGTCTCGTCCTTTCAATGGGTATTAACTCCCTCAGCTACATTGGACCGAGTACATCGCCGAAGCGATGGAAACATTTCCTGTCCGTGTGTTCCGTCGAAGTAAAGGCATTCATCATGCTGACTCCTCGTCGTTCGGGTTGATATATTCATATCAATAGTGTACAGTAATTATTCAGTTATGAGAAGACTATAATCGCGTGCAAGGTACGGCTCAACAAAGAAATACCACTTCCTGGACACGAAATGTCTGAATAGGCTGACCACCCGTTCACCCCTCTTCCCCTCCCATTACGACTACTCCATCCAGAACACGAAGAGTCTTTGACCCGTTACACTTCAACTGGGCAAGATGCACTGTCACAGGTACCGAATCTATCTCAATATGAACTAAACGACTCAGTCATGGCCAGTCTGGGGAGCTTGCAGAAAACCTTCGAGGAAAGGAGGCCCGTACTGGTGTTGCAGCTGAGGTCTATGAAGATGTTGATGACCTTCAACCTCTTCCCTTCCTCCTCAACAAGCTCTTTATTCTACGGCTCGTTTCAACACTCTCGTTGAACTAGTCTATCCTCTTGTCACTTGCATGGAATGTGCAATACCTGTCCATCTACACGCATCAGAGAGCAAGACATCTCAAAGGCCGTACACCTCTCCGCTTATTCACGAATGCAGAGTCCCACTCACTCCTCCCTGCGAGTCAGTACAGGAGTTATCTGGCCTGAAAATTCTATGTACTTAAACACTTCTGTGGCAACGTAGACGGGGTTCAATTGTTGCAATACGTGACAATCACAGGCACTTGGCTGACTTAAACACCCGAAGTCTTGAATGAAGATGCTAGAAACGATGTCTGGAATGTTCGGAAGGGGGGTGGAACAGATCCCAAAGTATATATGCATATACTTTGGAGTCTTTTCGGAGCACCAGCATACATTATATCTGCATTACATACGTTTTTTGTTTATTAACTTGTTCCATATCTGTTTTTCGACCACCGAGAGTTTCATCGAAGGAAGCAGTAGATGCGGGAAATCAGAAAACAATCGTCGATGTAGATTCTATGTGAACTGAACGACTACAATAGTTGGGCATCGTGGAGCCAAGGGAGGTAGGTAGTGACTCTGAGCTAATGCGGCATTTGTAGATGAATCCTGTCCGTCGACGACGGTATGATACTCATGTTTGGTCATGGGAATTATTACCTTCGTCGACGGTATGATACTCCTGTTCGGTCATGGGAATCAAAAAGAACTCAATGAAAACCAGATAGTCCCAGCAAGGATTCGAACCCTGTGCTTTCGACAATATTTACATTCCGTACGGGATCCAATTATTATCAAACGCTCTACCACTGAGCCACTGGGACTTGATTAGCACAAAGTTCACTCAAGGCAAGTATTGATAATCACCTTCATGAACATCCTTGTTTGCTTATGGGAATTGCCACCAATGGGCACCTTCGTGGAAGGTATGGTTCTCACCTCGTTCACTGATGGGAATTACTTGATTTGAGCTGCAATGTGTGCTCATGGGAACTGCCACCAATGGGCACCTTCGTGGAAGGTATGATTCTCACCTCGTTCACTGATGGGAATTACTTTGTCTGAGTTGCAATGGGCGCCTAATTTCCAAAAGAAGTAAATAGGCGCTCAATTTACGAACCAAGTGTCCACCGGAATTAGTGTAGTTAGTAGTCCACAGCTGCTCTCCAGTTCTCCCTAGCTGTACCCTAGCTGTCCCCCAGTTCTCCCTAGCTGTACCCTAGCTGTCCCCCAGTTCTCCCTAGCTGTACCC
Source organism: Lentinula lateritia (assembly GCA_028011325.1). Classification (NCBI taxonomy): domain Eukaryota; kingdom Fungi; phylum Basidiomycota; class Agaricomycetes; order Agaricales; family Omphalotaceae; genus Lentinula; species Lentinula lateritia. Next base: position 31,243 of record JANVFT010000162.1, on the reverse strand, counting down.
TAGCTGTACCCTAGCTGTCCCCTATAATTTGCCCCCTAGTCTGTCCCCTAGAAGTCTCTAATAACCCCTAAGACTTGTGCATCAGCACTCGGATGAATTTCGGGGCTTTCGACTTTGCCGTTGATCCAATGCACAGGCATGTATACTCAGCGGTGCAGGTGGGTCATATCAATGTAGGCCATATATCCAATACGTACAACACAATCAACCAGAGTACAAGCACTCACATCAATTTCCGAGTTTGTAATAGGCGGTTGTTTAACATGTCACAGGCCTTGAGAATGGTTCTGGATTGGATATGAAGTTGAGTCAGAATGCATATCAAATTTGAGAATGAGGGCTTTCAAGGCAATATACTGTCGGAAAGGGAGGTCATACAGCCAGAAAGGGAGGTAAATGGGAATTTAAAACATGACCTGCCTTTCCAGTGATATTGTGGTTCAAAACCTCAAAAGCCTGCCAAAATTGACCCGAATTAACAAAATAAGGAGGATTGGATATGAAATTGAGTCACAATGCATATCAAAATTGAGAATGAGGGCTTTCAAGGCAATATACTGTCGGAAAGGGAGGTAAATGAGAATTTAGAACATGACCTGCCTTTCCACCAGGACTGCCTTTCCATAGATCCAAAGGTGTGAAAAGAGGTTTTTGCTATGGATGGGAGCTCAAAATGATATCAATATTGACCAAACCAGTGAAAACGAGACATAAATGGAGGTTTTGGAGTGATTTAGGAAGACTGGAGTTCCGGCTGGTTTGCCTTTCCAGGCAAAAAAGGGCATGAGAGGCCCAAAACGCTAAGGGAAAGGGCATGCCCTTTCCGGGTGTAATATAGTTAGGAAACACGCCATCCATACCGCCCAAGACGCTACCCCGATTGAACCGAAGGCATTCGATATGTCGAGTCCTCCTCCCGCGGGATCCAATGGGCGTAATGATGGTTGGGTGTATCGAGGTTAGGTTGGTGTTGACGTTGAGGAGTTGCTCGTTGATAACTCCGGAAGCTGCTAGAAGTGCGAATGAGAGGTTCAATGGTATGGGATACACCCGCATTGCATTTGGAGGACAACACTACGATTCCAACCGCGACAATTCCTACCACCGTGTGTCCGACTTTTTTAACCAAACGGCAGCTAAAATATTCTCCACCCTTCCATCTTCTCTCATTTCATATACCCCTTCCCCATCTCTTCCTCTTATGTCTTCCTTCCCAATTCTCATTTCCTATATCGCCTATCTCTCAAATACCCTTCCTCTATCCTCTCTCTCCTTTTTTCACCTTCTATTCATTCTCTTATGCCTCCACCAGCCCTCACTTCTTACACCCTCCAAGCTTCCCACCTTGAATAACCTTACATGCCTCATGAGTGAAGGAGACGGATTGTACCTCGAGGCTTGTAACGAATTCAATCTTGGGTCGCACAAGGGGTAAGAACTCGTTCCTGAAGTAGCTTCACCGTGCGATTGCAGATACAGGCTTGATACCGAATAGGAAGGAATCATTGACGGATGAGGATTGTCGTGGAATAGCTGAAATAAGACTGGTTGTTTGACAATGTACAAATGACGGTGGTGAAGAAGGAGCCATCTTTTTCCTCCGCCAATTTCGGTGTATTTTGATCGCCCTTCATCTTCGCCTCATCACCTTTGTCTTCCCTTTCTGCAGACTCTGTCCTCCCACGAGTCCCATTTCTAACTTATATACAAAACTCCTTCGAAGCCAATCACTCTCGCTAATCGGAAGTTGCTCAAATCTTCAAAAGTTCATTTTGGGAAAACATAGCACATTCGTACTGGGGAAGTATGATTAGCCCATTACGCTCACTGTTTCTCATTCAGTAGAGATCTGCGAGTAATATTTTATTGTGGAGTTTGTAGGGCGTAGTAAGTATAGTAGCCGCCGACCCGCTTAGGCGCTCGGCTCTCTGCTCAAAACCATCTCGACAAAGGTAGAACATGGGCATGACTGTGGCCATGTGTAGTCTGGAGATGGAGATTCGACCTGAACAATGTAAGTTCAATGTTAATTTCATTTTCGTCCAGTTCAGGGTCCTCCCTTGTTGCGATAACACTGACCAACCCAACGTCCATGAGCAGGCCACGATGATAAAATTTGGCACTGTGCTTGGTTCAACGGACCAATGATTGCAGATGACATCAATTCTGGGCTCACCATCTCGCGATAATGGCTTAAACACTACATGATTCACGGTGGTATGTTCGGCTTGATTAGACTTGTACAATCCAGAGGCGCTGAGACCATTATTCCCCAATTGCTTCTGGACACAGCTGCCATTTCCCTGGCGGATATACACCAATACTACAGAGAGATCGGGAAGCGGGTGGACGAAAACATTGAAATGTCATTGCGCAATTTCATGACCAAACGACGACACGCTGGAGTCCAGATAAGTATATAACGTCTTGATTTATTATATGCAATTCAGGCTTCCAATTTCCCAAGCTTACACCAATCTCTTGGAGTCATGTCACAACTCGAGAGAGGCGAACAAAAACGAGCTGGTTTAAATGAGGACAATGTGAACGAGAAAACTGATTCCAATGTTGAAATCGAACTCGCACATGGCCTCAGCACTCTTCCAAACTCAATCGACGAAACAACCAGAACCACGATCTCAGCCCTCTCCGAAGCCGAAAGTAACCCATTCTTCATCCCGAATCTCACCTTCACCCCCTCCGAAGAATCCAAAGTTATCCGCATCCTCGACACGCGTTTATTTCCATGGGTTCTCCTCACTACGTTCGTGCTGAACATGGACCGGACGAATTTGTCAAACGCAATTTCAGACAATCTTCCGAAGGACTTGGGGTTTACGACAAATACGGTGAACCTTGGAACGGCGATTTATTCAGTGCTGTTTAGCCTGGCATGTTTGGGCGGAGCGGTGGTGTGTAAGATTGTCCATCCTGCAAGATGTGAGTTTAATTTTACTCTAGGCTGTGGGCGATTCAATGCTAATCTCAGTTTCGTAGGGATACCGTTTTCTATGTTCTGCTGGGGCTTGGTTACAATGTCACATGCATTAATCAGAGATAAAGGCGGATACCTGACTGGTAAGGCTTTCGTATCGCTTTTCACCCCTCTTAATCTAAATCTTTCTCCACTCATGTCAGTTCGTTGCAGTGAGCTTCCACTTCCTTCTCTCGTCTTGTCCTTGTTATTGACCTACTTACTCTCAATACATGTAGTGATAGCTGTTACAGAAGGTGGCGTAATCCCCGCTACTCTTATCTACCTCGGCTCCTTCTACCGCAGCACCGAGCTCGCTACACGTCTGGCATGGTTCTGGGGTGTACAAACTATCGCCAGCGCTGTCAGCGGGCTTATGGCTAGTGGATTGTTGCAATTGCAAGGTGTCTCAGGACTAGAAGGATGGAAATGGCTCTTCCTGGTCGACGGGATTATTACAGTGGTCGTTGCGGTGTTGACTTGGTACGTGTCAGGATTCTTGGATTCGAGAGTTGGAACGAACCGAATCTAGGTTCTACCTTCCGCGAAACGCCACGCTCACTAAAGGCGGTATCCGCGGATGGAAACCGTGGTTCGATGAAAGACAGGTGCGGATTGCGGTTACGCGAATCGTACGGGATGATCCTTCGAAACGTCTTTATGAGTGCATATACTTAATAGCAGCCTAATCCCGTGCTCGCTTTCTAATTGTGCCATTATCTAGGCAACGCGTACACTGGGAAGACGTTAAAGACGCTGCGACCGATCTTGGTTTATGGGGACATCTCTTTATTACCGCTGTTGGACTTACGCCGACGAATCCTCTGGGCGTATGTAAGTTGTCCAGTTGTACAATTAACTTTTGAACTTACAAAATCTTACACAGATCTCCCATCCGTCATCAAAACATTTGACTTTTCCATCTTCGTAGCCAATGCTCTAACAGCGCCACCATACATATTACAGTGCTGTACAACGGTTTTGTTCATTTGGCATTCGGACAGAATTGGAGAGAGAGGGTTTCATGGGGCTTTTGGAGGTGAATGGGAATTCCACAAACTCTTTTATGCCCTCTTGACCTTCTTGACCCCTGCTTGAGATCCCGAGCACACGCAACCATCTCTATATTGTTACGAATCGTCCCACGTCAATTCCGACTGTATTTGACCCCCTTTTTTCATCTAGCAACCTGGCAACTCGTTGGATGGATTTTACTTCGTTGTTTGCCTTCGGATACGAGTAAAGGCGTCAAGTGAGAATTCTCCTTCGCCAAATACCCTGTACTTATGTGACTACCCAGATATTTCGCTGCGCTTCTCGTTGCTTGCTGGCCATACACCCATCCCTTGAATATCGCATGGATGTCCGAGAATACAGGGCAAGTCGTACTACTTCTACCTTCTCTGTGTGTACTCATATCGTGAAATGCAAACAGGAGCATCGGAAAACGAACCCTCGCCTCTGGCTGTGTCATCTTCGCTGCCAACATCTACGGAGTCTGGGGCTCGCAAATCTATCAAGCCAAAGACGCACCAGATTACCATACCGGAAACACTATCAATATAGTATTCGCTGGTACCGCAGTGTGTTTGTGGTTTGTGCAGAAGGGGTACTACAAATATCGGAACGCCAGAAATGCGAGAGTCTGGGTACAACTCGGTGAAGATGTACAGAAGAGGGAGGAGATGTTGCAGGAGAAGGAAGGGAATAGAAGTGTGTTGTTTAGATTTACGACATGAGAGGTCAAATGTAACCTGATGCGTACAATATACTACGTATTTGCGAGGAACGAGAGACAAAAACTAGGTTGCTGAAGGGTCTCGGGAAGGAAAACAAATGCTTAGAATATGCCGTCGACGCCAGCAGGATTTGAACCTGCACCCTCAAAGAGGAACAGATAACGACAGTTCGAATCTGTCGCCGTAACCACTTGGCTATAGCGCCGTTGGGCAGGGGCTTCATTGAGATTTATCTGCTTGTGACTGTTCTTCCTGTTCTCCTTTTCTAGTTTTGAGATTCTGAAATTGTATGTGATAGGAAAAATGAGAGAATGCCACAAAAAAAAAAAACGCAGGCAGTTCTACGCTTCCGGGGGGCGTGGGATGTGTTTTTGGCCGAGGGCCTCCGAGGGTCTTTCGCCGCTGCTTTTCTAATTTCTTTGTCATCAATTTTCGTCTGACCACCTCTTCCGCCTTCAACACCGGTAAATACGAGTGGAGAGGCTCAGAAATGCCCGTTAGTCGTCCTACAACAACCACACCGGCCACACCAACACAACAACAACCCAGCCAAGTATCTATTGGGAAAAAGCCGATGACATACAATCAGACTCAACAGGCTCAGCAACAGGCGGCACAGGGACAACCAGGACAACCGGGACAACCTCGTTCAGCACGGGCGGCGTCGAAAGCGCCGATGAATACCAATCAGAACCAGTCTTATTCGAATAATCATCATCCGAGTGGCGGTAATTCGAATAGTTCCAGTACAAATTCCAAAGGTCGGCCACCAGCGACGTCGGCCAATGACACGAAGAATACTAGTGCTCACAACAGCAAGATCTGGTCAACGAGCTCTCTTGAACAACGCGAACGAATCAAAGAGTTTTGGTTGGGTCTAGGGGAAGAGGAACGACGAAACCTGGTCAAGATTGAGAAGGACACGGTGTTGAGGAAGATGAAGGAGCAACAAAAGCATTCTTGTAGTTGTGCTGTTTGTGGCAGGAAACGGTTGAGTCTTTTTTTCTTTCTTTTTTTAGTTTTACAAAGAGAGAAACTGATTATTGATTACTAGTAACGCTATCGAAGAAGAACTAGAAGTGCTATACGATGCATACTATGAAGAATTAGAGCAATACGCCAACTATCAACAACGATATGTTTCTTCTGGTGGTACAATTCCTCCTCCGCCCGGACCAGGACCTTTCCCTGGTTCCGTCGAGCTCGATAAAAACGGAGCAGTTGTCGGGCATCCCGGACATCCACAACACGTAGCTCCTCATAACCATCGACCCAACAACGCCAAAGTCGTCAGAGGTGGAAAAGGACAAGTTCAACCGCCCCAACATACCAATATTCCTGTCAACGGTCGAGGAAAGCCAGGAAAACATCCGCCACCGGAATCTGAATTTGATGACGCGGACGATGATCCAAACGTCGACCCAGACGCCGATCTCGATGACGACGAGTATGAGGAAGAGGATGAGGACGGTGAGGATTATGAGGAAGAGGACGAAGAGGACGAGGAAGAAGATCCTGATCCTGATCCTGACGATGAAGAACTCAGTCCTAATCCAAATCTACCTGCACATCCTGGGGTGAACGGTGTTGGAATTGGCCGTGGACGAGGAACTCCCGTACGGCCTGGATCAACGCCACAAATAGGTGTAAGGGCTGGTGCAGGGGGCGGGAGAGGGAGAGGTCGCGGTGCTGAGTCACCATTGAATGGAATTGAGAATGGGAAAAACCAAGGAAGAAATGGTTTATTCAATCTGGGCAGTAGTCTTACTGTTACAGGTGTGTATCGACTGCCTTTCTTTCATTTTTTCTATCCACAAATCCTACGTTTTCGTTTCTGATCAATATCAGATGATCGATGAACTTTTTTGATGGGTCGTGTGCACGTTGCAAACACCACTTCTCCTTCCTTTATCTTTTTTTCAAACAGCGTCTTCGTCGTTGTTGTAGATGTTCATTCTCACTTACTCTCTATCTCGACGATTCTCCTGCTATCATTCCTACTTCTTTTTCCCCTTCTTTCCTTGTATATTTATTACTCCCTTGTCGTCATGCCCATCTTCCACCGCCATATCTTCCACCTCCATTCAATTTGCTCAATTCGCTCATGTCACACAAACTCTCTTCATAGGTCCTGGCAACATCCTCACCGTCGCCGACGATCTTCTGAAAAACGATGGTCAGAAATTCCTTGAGATGATGGAACAGCTGGCTGAACGAAGGATGCAGCGTGAGGAGGAAGCTGTAGGTGACCTCGAAGACGACTCGGAAGATGAGGAAGACGAGGAAGACGAGGATGGCGGTGAGGATGAGGAGGTTCTGGGATCGGAGGATGATGATGAGGATCTGGATAGAAGAAGGCGACGGAGGAGACCAAGAGATGTGGAGGATGAAGGTAGCGATGATGAAGATGATGAGGAGGATGAGGAAGAGGAAGACGAGGAAGAAGAGGACGACGACGACGAGGAAGAGGAGGTAAGTGCGGTTCCTACTGTCGGTGGTGTCATTTACCATCGTTCCCATTCACTCGCTCCTCTTACGGGCTTCGAGGAAGCGATGGTACAGTTTTGTGCTCCCGCGATGCCACCTATGTTATTCCATCCATTTCGTTCGCTAATTGCTTTCTAATTTCCCTTTTTCGCTCACAGGTTATGACGGAAGAGCAGAAAATGGAGGAAGGCAAACGAATGTTCAGTATCTTCGCCGCACGTATGTTCGAGCAGAGGGTTTTCACAGCCTATCGTGAAAAGGTCTTATCGTCCTCTTCCTATCTGAAATTTCATCCTGATATTCTATGGCTCGTTTTACAGGTTGCCCAAGAACTTCGGCTGCAGTTCTTGCGGGAGCTCGAGGACGAAGATAAATCGCGCAAGGAACGTGAGGCTAAGAAGCAAAATGCGAACCAGAAGAAAAAAGATAAGAAAAAGTGTGTTCCTGTTCGCTACATATTTTTGTTTCAATACTCATCCTGATTCCACAGGCAACAGAAGCTCGCAAAAGAATCTGAAAAGGCTCGTCGGGACGCTGAGAAAATTGCCTCCGAGAACGCCGCCAAAGCCCAACAAGCTGCTCTCGAGGAGGAACAGCGCAAGAAGCGCGAAGAAGAACGTGTGAAGCGTGAAGCCTTTCGCAAAGCTCAGGAACTTGAAAAGGCAAAGAAAGAGGAGGAGAAGCGGAAGAGAAAGGAGGAGGAGAGGAAGAAACGGATCGAGGTAGAGAAAGAACGAGAAAAGGAACGGGAGAGAAAGAGGAGAGAGGCGAAGGAGAGGGAGGCGAAAGAAGCTAAGGAAGCCAAAGAGAGAGCGGCTGCACTGGCTATTGAAAAGGAGAAGAAGGATAAAGAGCAACGGGAAACGAGGGAAAAGGAGGAGAAAGAGAGAAGAACTAGGGAGGAGAAGGAAAAAAGTGCGGAAAGAGAACGACTGGAGAAGGAACGCGAACGGAAAGAGAAGGAGGCTCGAGAGAGGAAAGAGAAAGAGGACCGTGAACGCGAGTTGAGGGAGAAGAAAGCTGCGGCTGCGGCTGCCGTGGTCAACCCTAAACGCTCCATATCGAATTCTGGACCTCAATCCCCGCGGGCTTCAGGTTCAGGCTCAACCTCTCCTTCGAGAATCAACCTCAATGGGGTATTGAAGAAGAACCTGAACGCCACCGGGAAAGCATCTCCAGTTGTCCTCTCAGTCTCTGCTCCGTCTCTCTCTACTCTCATTCCATCTCTTTCGTCTGCTCCTGTGTCAATTCCTGGGCGACCTCTCCATCCAGGACAACCACAGTTCCAACATCAGCAGCAGCCTGGCATCGGAGGTCCTCAGCAGAATCATCTTTCTCAATCACGTCCCCTGGTTGCAAATATGTCTTCCTCCATGTCCTCGGGTCCGTCGACTCCCATCGCTTCGCTTCTTGCACCCAATGCACATATGCATATGGGACCTCCCACGCAAACTCCAGTGTTCGGGCAACCGCTTAACATGGGTAGTATCCCTCATCAAGCTCCTGGTCTTTCACCACGGGTTCAGCACGGACCTTATTCTCCTGCACCGTTTGGTTCATTTGCTTCGATGCAGCAGCAGCAACAACCACCGCCGCCTCATAGTGGTCCATCAGGTCCTCCTCCTGGTCATGGTCTCGCTCCATCGGCTCTTCCCAGAGGTTTCACAGGTTCCGCTCCTGGTGTGCATACCAATGGAGCCACCCCTTTCGATCCCGCGACCTCGTTCACTCGAGGAGTGCTTGGTGCTCCGCCTCCAGCACCGATTGGTCCACCGTTGAAACTCAATACACTTCCCGGCTCTGCATCCGCTGGTCCATCTAGCGCCCTCGCCCCAGGTTCATCTCCGATTCAAGCAACCCAACCTCGACGGATGTCTCTGAATCATCCCGAATTATCTGGTCCCGGACCGATAACTCGACCTATGGGTTCCATTGCACCAATCGGTTCTGGTGCGCCTGTCACGCCGATTGCCCCTATAGCTCGTCCATCAACGATTATCAATACGTCCTCAACATCGACTTCGGATAGTGCTAATGCAGGGCCAACCAATTCCCTGCCTTCCTCTGGTTCTGGCTCTCCTGTTCGTAATAGCCCACATCCACGTCGAACCTCGAGCCCTAAAGGAGTGTTAGGCTCTAGTGCACTCGCTGCAGACGACGACGAGGTGGTCCCGGTCAACAAAGGACGTAGACCGGGGAATGTCAACGTTGGACAAGGATGGGGTCCCACCAGTCCGTCAAGGCCAAGTACGATTGGCGGTGGAGCAATTGACAGGGGTCTCTGGGGACCACCTGTGCCTGTGAATGTTGGAATGAGCATACATAATCCTCTCGTCTCCCCCATTGGCGGCTTTGTCAATGCCCCTCGTTCGGCGGGGTTGTGGGGACCTGGACTCGTTCCCCCAAGTACTCCCGAGTGGCATCAGTCTTACCCAAACTCATTCATAGGCCAGGCCCACACCGGTGCTTCGAATACTACTCCACCCCCTCAATCGGGGAATTGACGGGGGTTTTGCGTTATTGTGGACATTAGTCCTTTGTGTAGTGTTGGTTATCGAAAGTCAGGCGGAATTCAAGTTCCCCTTCATTCTTTTAATTACAAATTACGCTGCCGTCTTTGCTTCATCCCATATTTCCTTCGATCCGTGCAATATCTACGTTTCTTCCTTTTTTCCTCTTGTCCATCACCATTACTAATGCTTTTTTAGCATTTCTGTCTCACGCTCTTAGTACCCACCCTCTTGCTTCCCGGTACTCATTTGCTCTTGTCAGTTCATGCATGCATACTACTGCTCATCACATTACTTACTTATATGGCTTCCATCATGATATCTGTTTGCCTTTCCATTTCTGCAATGAACTGAATGATATAAAAGATTATCAATACGTTTCCTGTCGCTGGTTTCCAACATTGGAATTCCTGGCGAATAGATGGGCTTACAAGCATATGGGATCCGCTGACCGTTTGGGAGTGTATAAGAATTCGTAGGACAATCTAGATCTATCGTGAAACCATGGAAGCCCCCATTCTAACGGTGAAACTTTGAAGCTGCTATTGTTCACTGTTCTTTTGAACCTCACGATTCTTGTAGCATCTCTGTTGGTATCCAGCGCATACGATGATCAATGATAGCGATCCTCCGGTTTATCTAATGGATAGGATAGGATAGGATAGGATATAAATGGGAGATGGAACGAAGCTGGATATTCGATCGGTTCTTCGAATGCTTTTCAGCTGCATATCCGTCCAAAAATGTGTTGGAAAAATCAGCAGCAATAAACGTTTGGTAAAAAATCCATTACAACCAAACCTTTTCGCAAAGCACTGTAATACAGGATGGCTTTATTGGAATTTAGCCGTTCGAATAGAACGTATTAAATTATTCATATCCTATCCCATCCTATCCTAGCCGGTTAAGAACAGTGTTCTCCTCGTTCCCTCGCAACGAGTTCACTGGCTCCCACTGTACAAGCAAGCTTTGTTTCAAGAATGTCTTGAAAAAAATCAGTAGACCATCGAAACTCACATTGACCATACACCAGTATGGAACGCCTGTCAACTCATTGCCATACCCAGGGTTGTTCTTCAAAGGTGCTATTCCTCGAGACGAAGCTTTTCCGACTCCAATGAGCGTTTGGGGTTCCATTAACTGTCCAAATTCTAAACAAAGAGTTTTTCATCCCCAGATAGGATTGGAGGAAATACCTCAAAGCCCAGATGCATATAGCGATCCCGTGCTCGGGAAGATGTCGCGTCAAGCGTAACTGGAATTCCCGGTGTAAAACTATGTGCATAAGCGAATCCTTCACGCATAAGGATAGACATAAGACCTAAATTGAAAAAATCGAAGTATCAACCAACTTGCAGCAGCGAAATCAGACTGGCAACAGACCCAGGTACAAGTCATCGAAAGAGAGACCGGATGGCATGGAAGAAGGGTACCCACCTCGTCCTTCATACTGTTTTGAGCTAAACACTAGCTGGACGTACCAGGAATCCGATTCTAGCAATACTGTCCCTTTGTTTTGTCTTCCTATTCCCACCCCGGAGCTTGGTTTCTCTATCGCCTTCGAAGAAAATGCCTGCTCAAATACACCATGTGTAGTGTCACTGTACTCCTCCGACATACGCTGTCCACGAGGGGATTGACAAGCCAAGAATCAATAAAAATGACTTAACATACCTTCAATCCCTTTAATCCCCAGTTTCTTAAACACCTTAAGATGCCACCCCTAATTGCATTCAGTGCGCTGATTCGCTTCCTAGGCGGGTACCAGCATACGACCGCAGCAATTGTAGTAGCAGCCTTAGATCCGGAGCTTCCTTCTATTGTTGGTACATGTACGGCCACTACAACCCTTCCACCCCCAATCATGCAAGCTTTGACCACAAAATAATAAAGGTCATATAGTGCGCGGAGATCAGCTTTGTTCATTACTGACATTGGCTGGCAAGTATACACGGTTGAAAGAAAATTGCATTTTCAAAAATTTTACCTCTAACCTTTGTAGTACCTGAGAAATAGTGAGCTATCGCGTCGTGGATGAATGCCTCGGCGGCTGCCCATCCTATGGTTTTGAGCTCATCCCGTTGTGCTTCGCGTATTATGAAGCATTCAGCCCCCTTTGTGGCCGAGAAGGGTGCTAAGAGTGAGCCCGAAAATGTCACCATAGATAGAGACTGTGCGGGGGTTTCAAGTAGGGATGCAGAAAGGTAAACTTCGGTAACTTCTAGACTCCAGAAGGAAGTTTCGCAGAGTGGCTAGGGGAAGCTTCAGCTGTAAGTCAGCTTAAATACGAACCAAAGACAAAGCACATGTACCACGGATGTACGGTAAAACCTGGATGGAATTCATTCTAATGATTGAATACTTATAGAAATGTGAATTACCTCCTCTAACCATCCAGACGAAAGCCTACAAAGTGGTAAATATATACAGTACACAGCAAGAATACGAAAATCTTATTGATGAGATACGGAGAAAAGAAATACGAATATGGGTCAGTTCATCACAACTAAATCAATCAAGAGACAGTCAAAGAAACACAGCATATAAATCGCGCGAAAACAGGTATTCAGTGTCCGCCTTGAATAATATTTCCGATAGCAAGAGGGTTCTTTTTTGGTCCTCTTTCATTGTCCCTGGAATCCCTCTCTTTATCTCGCTCCCTGTCTCTCCCGCTTTGACCAACATCTCTGTCCCTGTCTCGTCCTCTGTCTTTTTCTCTGCCCGTAGTGGAGATTTTCGCTACACCCTCCCCGGACCCGGACCCGGACCGTTCTTTACCCTCATCCCTAGACGAGCGACTGCTGCTACGAAGCTGTATGATAGGATACATTCCAGAAAGTTCGCTTCCACTGTTCGGCTGTCTCATTGGTGCAAGCTGTATTCGGTCTCCTGCATTTCCCGACTGAACGCCAACATGGGACTGAGAGTTAGTAGCTGAGCCAGGATACACGGACAATGAGGGTGTGGAATCCCAGGGGGTAGGTGCACCAGATGAGGGCGGTACTCCAGTGCCTCCCCCCCACGCCTCTGTTCCAGGCGCCCCGTTATTTCCTCCGAAACCAGGAGTAGTGGGTAATGATCCATTGCTGTTGACGTTCCCATTTCCATTACCGTATGCCATATATCCGTATGGTGGGGGATACGGAGCTGGAGGACCAGGATGAGGTTGCGAATGCTGGGAATATTGGGAATGAGGATGATGAGGCGGGCCAGGTGGATGGCTCGGGTACCCATATTGTTGTGGCTGAGCTTGTTGAAACGAACGGGGACTCCCAGGTCTCGGAAGTCCAGGCGGCTGGGAAGCGAATGGGCTTGATCCATAATCGACGTATCCACTACCAGCTCCATTTGGTGGCGTCGTTGATTGGTGACCAGGCTGACCAGGTCTGAGCAGAGGCGGAACACTGACTATAGGCGCGGCGCCAATAGCGCTCGGAGAGGGTGTGCCTACTGTGCCTCCATAAACACCGGCATGGAATGGGTTCTGTTGCAATTGCTGCGGAGGCGCACCCGGTTGCTGCTGCGCGGCATCATAATAACCATATGGAGGCCCGTAAGGTGCGTACATGTGCTGAGTTTGAGGTTGTGGCTGTAGAGGTTGCCCGTACTCGTACGGTCGCACCTGCGTAGGCGGGGGAAGAGGGTAACTGTACCCTGGCTGTTGATATTGTAACTGTTGCATTGACATTGGCTGCTGATATTGCTCCTGTGGAATGATCTGCTGATGCTGTTGATGCTGACCAGAGTTTACGCCCCAAGCAGGATATCCTGCATATCCCTGAGGTGTGGGCGGAGCCATAGGTGGTGGCGGTGGTACAGCATTATATGTAGCATGGGGTGGAGCTGAATAGCCGTATTGTGGATGCGATGGTATAGGGGGCTGGCGATAAGGGTTGTAAGGAGTTGGACCGGGAAGTGAGTGGGAATGAGGTAGAGGAGGAGGTAATGGATGCTGATGAGGCGCTGTTTGTTGCGAGGGATGTGACATATGAGAAGGATATTGGGATGAATTTACTTGATGAGGCGGAGGCAATGGTGCCAATTGAGGCGGCTGAGCTTGTACACTATAGGCTGGTGGAGGTGGTCCCGACATAGGAGGTTGATGTGCGTGCGGTTGTTCAAAGGGCAATTGTTGATGGTGGTATGAAGAACCAGCACTTGAACCTACAGGCGATTCTGAACCTTGAACAGGTGTATCTACAATATTCGTGTCTATCTGAGTGATACCAATTGACCCGGATGCGTTGTTCGCAGACGAGCCAGAGCCCTTTCCCGCCGTTGTCAAACTCGTGCTTGATGCCTCAATCGTAGCTCCTGGTGGGGGTGGGATCCGGCTGACACTTGCGATCGAAGGGTTCACTCCCAAGGAAACTGGAGTTGAACTACGTGAAGCACCAGTAACTTTGTTTGGTGCTCCTGGCGCGATAATCGCTCCTGGAGGCGGGGGAATTCTTACTCCTGGAGGTAGACCTCCTATAGAAGCTCCGTTGAGTGATGGATCGATGACTGGGGCCGGGACATTAGGGCCTCCTATCGTGGACGGATTGGATCCAGAGGCCAAAGAGGAAGACGAAACAGAAGAAGAAGTGGATGTCGAAAAAGGAGGATGAGGCGCAGGGGCCCACGGGGCGGGAGCTATAGGTTGGTGATATTGGGGTTGCTGATAGCTATCAGTCCTAGCGCGTTTGAGTTCCCGGCGGATATTGGACACAGACGAAGACTTTGAACGAAGTTTCGGCGAATCTTTACTTTTCCGCCTTTCTTCCTTATCTTTGTCCTTCGAGGAACTCTCTCGAGTACTACCGGTGCGCCTTCGTCCAGTACGGGTCAAACGACCATCGGAGGACGAGCTTGGCCGACCTTCGTCAAGTTCGTCATCGTTATCACTGTCATTCTCATTAATGCGGAGCGGATCATCGATATCCATCCTCATTCCGAGCTCATTCCCTTCATGAACGTCTTCGCCCCCAACGGTGGCCGGATCAGAAGGACCGCCAAGGTCGCTCCTCGGATCGTCGTCATCACTTCTAGTCCCATTCGGGCTCTCACTCCTTCGACCTCTACCACCGCTGTGAGCTTCAACAGCAGCGGTAGTACTGGTTCCAGCAATTCTGGAACCAGACCATGCAGGCTGAGCTTCTGGCGGCAACGGCTGCAAGGGTCCACCAGCGGGTATGCTCCCTGGTGGAGGTGCAAGGGGATGATACTGTTGCTGGTAGGGCGTTTGAGGCGGAAGCGGGAGCGGGAACGATGCATACGTATGCTGCTGCAACTGAGGGGGGAAATGAGTGAGATAACCCGTGTCATTGAGCCCCGGAGCCGACGCAGTTGCTGACGACGATCCACTGAAGTGACTGGCAGAAACACCAGGTGTACTGCTAAATTGACTTTGAGCACCAAAAGTATGTTGACTTGCAGCCAACGCATTGGACACGTTGGCATTGTTACCCCTACCAGACATTGGTTGGGGATCCAATAAGGCTGCAACAGGTCGTTTTCGAACACGAATGTCTTTGCGAATGCGTATTTTTATCCCTTGGTCTGCTAAAGAGCAGGAGAGGGGGGTAGACTCTGAAGATAACGATAGTTAGTAAAATCAAAGTATCAATGCAAAACGGTGTAGAACAAAGATTTGACAACTCACCTTCCATCCCGGGGAACTTTTTGGCTGTGTAGACATAGAATGGAGCAGAGAATATTGATCTACAGTGGCGGACGTTGCTCCTACATAGTAGAAAATGGGATCGTCAATTATTGTAATCGTTAACTTTGAATCAAACATATCCAGGATCGTCATCATTATCATCAACAGAGGGCAATGTTGACGGAAAGAAAATATGCAGCAGGGAGTCCCAATGAAACGTACCCAACGACCTCATACAGGCTCAGTTTCAACCTATAACTTCCTTCCGTCCTAACGCTAAGATCAGGGAAGACGAAAAAGCCAGCATCTTCGTTACCGTGTTGCGGGTCTTTCAGGTGATAAAGGGAAGAGACAACAGAACCAGTTGTACATCGTGTGCGACCGTCCTACAAAAAATCGATTTCCGCATATGAATGGGTAATGAGTAAGAAATTACCTTCAGCCAATGGAGTTCAGTGTCGTCGTCAGGTTTTGCAAGGCATGCAAACATGAAGTAGTAGGGATTTTGTAGATACGATTGTGCATACGAGGTTGCAGCTGCCGAAGGCGTGGGTGTAGCCGAATCACCTTCACGGTCGACATTGCCACTATCAGAGGCAGAAGAGCCATCTCGGGATAGAGTAGACACACTGGGTGCGGGGGAGCTAGCCATCGTCGTGGAAGGACTCGCGGCATTAGGGGAACTTGCCCTTGCGATCTGACGTCCGCCGAGATTACTGGAGGAATTAGACGGCTGCAGGGGGTCCACGACTCGTAGCTGAACGATTGGAGGTGGGTCAATTGGTCGACGGTCGGCTGTAAACGAGAGAGATCCAGGTTACTGGTTGGCAACGGACAAATGAGCAACGAACCTTTTCCTCCGACACCGCACATACGCGCCTGCTTAGGCTCCTGTCTGACAGTGAGCTCGTACTCTCTGCGATTGTGCAAACCAATGAATTCAGTATAAGGATTGTCATTATGGATCGACATGATATTCGATTACACAGTTAAGGGAGGTTGCATTGAAGAGAAATCGTCAGTAAACGAGAAACAAAATACAACTCCGGCAAAGGACATCATTGGATAGACCCAGAGACAGGGACCCGGAAATATTCCCAAAGCAAAAAGAAAGTTACGACCGGAAGGAAAAATACTTACAGTCTGTCCCGATAACTGTCGAATGGATAAGGTACAGGCGGTGCATTTGGTATTACACCCACAGCCGAAGCTGACGACGAGCTCATCCTGCTTCCAGCGAGCAGCCTTGGTCAAGGTTCCAGCAGTAGAAGTCGTAAGTAAGTGAGTTTCTGATAAACTGTGGAACAATGTGAAGTATGGAAAAAAGGTGTTCCTCTGACGGCACCTACTTGCCTTTCTCGTGTTAATCTTCCCACATACACACACGGCCATCAAAGTTCCATTCTGTTGGGTTATTGAACGACTCGTCGGTGCTACATACATAACTTTCTTTATTTCTCGGTTTCTTCTAGCCTGTTTTGTCAAATAAACTCGAGCTATAGACTCTGAACCTACTCTTCAACATATCCAACTCTCGATAGTCAAGTTTCAAGTACATCCAATACATTCTGATTGTTACCTTGGTGTACCCTCAGCTTGTAAAGTTGTAAATATCTGCTTGTTGTTGATGCTTGCTATATTACTGTACTAACCAACCAAATTTCAACTGCGATGCAGAAGCGCGCTAGTAATGGCAATCGCGATTCATGACCAGCGTTATCCACGAATCAGAATTGGACGCGATTCATGGAACCAATTCGTTCTCAGATATAGGATATGTATTTCCGTTCTGAACACTTTCAGATCATAATAAATTCACACTGGCAGATCATCGTACCAGGTAGGAACACGCTCGTGTCATTTATCGAGAATCTCGTGTTATTCTAGTTCGAACGCTCATTGGTGCAGGTTGTTCGAGGACAGATAGTTTTTGACAACTCGGACCCAAACTTTGTCACTAAGTCTAGGCTCACGGATTGACAGTCATGTTATGACTGTGTTATGATCTGTTCCAATGTTCGTTGATATGCATATTGATCATCTGCAATGTGCAAGCATGGCGAAAAACCTAAAACGTGCCCCTTATGCTCGGAATCTTGACTACGAATCACGATCTTGAATGGTGGAAAAAAAAGACTGGACGAGGTGACTGAAGGATACTTCAAACTCTGTGGAAAACCTGTTTTCTTCATATATCATATTGCTGCCAGTGAACTGACAAACCTTTCGGGCTCATGATTAGCGCTCTTTCTGTCCACACTATCCGCAAGCAATGAACCAAGTCCTTCTTTCTCTTTCTCTCCCTCCTTGCTCCCTGAAAGACCATTCAGTAGATCCCGTGTGCCTTGGGTCTGTTGCTGGTGATAGGAAGTGATATACCTATCTTTGTTCTAGTTACATCTGCCGTTCTTTCCACTAACTTCCTACTATACTGTTGAATACTTTATTCTTTTCGTATCGAAGAAATGAAATCCTTCAATCCTGATCTTTCATGAAATACTCAGTGCTGACCTCCAAAGTAATTTTCGTAGTCAGGTCAGACAAGTTGAGAACCACATGTATTAATACTAGGCTAGAACAGTGTAGAATGAACTTGGATATTTTTATGTACTGTACCGATGATGAGTTTGAACGAGTTCCACAATTCTCCGGATGTGGGCAGACCTACATGCACTTCAAGACACTCATATAATTCCTGCCACTTGACAATTACGATGAGATGCCGCAATTCACTTACTGTCTATATTATACAAAATGCTCACTTGTAGTCATCGAGGAACCTATTCTACCTCTAAGCAGTAGACTGGGAGCAGAAGATCATTAGGTTTGGACTCAAGTACTTGATGGATCGTCAATTTGGAAGGACTACTATAAAGCTATGGAATCAACGGCAGTCGTAAATCACTGGTGCTGCAGAGGGTTGGAAAACCGAGGCTAAGCATATTGATTACAATTCTGCAAAATGCAGTGTATTGCAGAGAACGTTCGGCGCACGCAAAAGTGTACATACATCCCTGGATTGAGGTTGCTACGTCGTAAACCTGAACAAAACGCTCTCATTCCCCTCCACCTCCGCAGCCATCTCTGCTCTCTTCCTTCCGGCCTCACTAAGCCTTGCCCAAATACGCTCATTCTTAGCATTCCTATACCTGTAGTAGGATTTTTGAATGAACCATAAACATACTGCAGCAGCAGCAAAGACGATGTTGATAATATTTCCTATATGATAATCTGGAGCGTCTGTGGCTCGGTAGATTTGCGATCCCCATACCCCGTAGATGTTGGCTGCGAAAATGACACAACCGGAAACCAGAGTTCGTTTGCCGATGCTCCTAGAATTCACAGAATGAAAATGTCCAGTTATTTTCAGTAAATAGGTACGGTTTACACGGCTTGCCCTGTGTTCTCTGTCATCCATGCTATATTCAAAGGATGTGTACTTGGCCAGCATGCAACGAGAAGTGCAGCAAAGTATCTGGAAATGACATGATTGCGGTAAAGCAAACATAGATTATCCAGTGATTATGTAGAAGACACTAACTTGACCCCTTTACTCGTATCAGAAGGTAAGCAGCGGAGTAAGATCCATCCAACAAGTTGCCAGGTTGCTAAATAAAATGGACGGTGAGACTCAGATGAATTTCTTTATCGACTCGGCCATATTTACCTCCGAAGGCACCATGAAATCCCCTCTCTCGTATTCTATCTGAATGCCAGATGCACAAAACCATGGTACAACACTGCAAAATGTACGGTGGCGCCGTTAAAGCATTGGCTGCAAAGACAGAGAAGTTGAACGTTTTGATGACAGACGGAAGGTCTTTGAAGCGGTTTGGGACCGGGAAACATACCAATCGTTGATTGTGAGCACGTAGTAGTAGTGGATAAATGAAAATACAGCCCGACTTACATACGTTCAAAGGATTCGTAGGTGTAAGCCCGACAGCAGTAATGATGAGATGTCCCCATAAACCAAGATCAGTTGCAGTGTCTTTGACATCGGCCCAGTGCACGCGTTGCCTGTATACATAGTTGGACGATGAAACAAGGAACGATCGAAGTGTATATAGCTAACTCGTAAAGACGCTTCGAAGGATCATCCTGCACAATGCGCGTAACTGTGATTCGTACCTGTCGTTCATCAAACCAGGGTTTCCATCCACGAATGCCGCCTTTCGTGAGCGTCGTGTTTCGTGGAAGGTAGAACCTTAACTCGGCTCGAGAGTCAAATCGAGGATATTTTGACAAAGCAAATTTCACGTACCATGTCAGGATTGCAACAACCACCGTAATAATGCCATCGACAAGGAAAAGCCACTTCCAACCTTCTAACCCCGACACGCCCTGTAATTGTAACAGTCCACTAGCCATAAGCCCACTGACAGCACTAGCGATAGTCTGAACACCCCAGAACCATGCAAGTCGTGTAGCCAGCTCTGTACTTCGATAGAAAGAGCCCAGGTAGATGAGTGTAGCGGGAATAACGCCACCCTCAGTAACGGCTATCACTGCGAAACGAGTAAATGAGGGTCAGGACCGCTGAAGGAGAATAACCTACTCACTGCAACGAACTAGATTGAGGGAAGGGCAGGATAACCTACAAATCGAAATCTAGGATGGGGTAAAATATCCTCACCGGTCAAGTATCCGCCTTTATCCTTAATCAATGCATGCGACATCGTCACGAGGCCCCAGCAGAACATCGAAAGCGGGATCCCTGTGGAATATGTGATCAAATTTACAAGATAAATTGAAAACCACAAGTCACTTACATCTTGAAGGATGAACGATCTTACACGCCACCGCTCCACCCAAACACGCAAGACTGAACAGTACCGAATAGATTGCCGTCCCAAGATTCACCGTATCCGTTGTAAACCCCAAATCTTCTGGCAAATTGTCCGAAACCGCATTGGACAAGTTCGTCCGGTCCATATTTAGCACGAAGGTAGTGAGAAGAACCCAAGGAAATAATCGTGTATCAAGGATTCGAACGACTTTAGATTCTTCGGACTTTGTGTAGGTTAGTGTGGGGATGAAAAACGGATTGTCAGAGAGTACTGAGAGGCTTGTTTGGGCGTGGTGTCCAAAGTAGTAAGATCGCTCGGGAAGGCTGTTGAACTCGTTTAAGGTGTCTCCAATGTTATTTAGCTTCTCGAGCACATTATGTTCTTCTGATTGCGCCGAATCCTCTCTTCCGTCAAAGTCGACCAGAGGCAGCGATTGTTGTGTCATGTCTCTGAGAGGCTGATGCGAGCTCGAAATTTTGGCCTCAGTGGCATACGAATTCACATCCACTTATGTATCTCGGGCTCGAATTGTCGTCGTTTGTTGATGAAATCGCGCAATAGACTGCCGCTGTTTGTCTCCACAGGCTTTTTGTAATTCTCTGTGTTCATTCAGTGAACCGTTGGCTTGAGGGATGAGTAGCACCCTCAATGCCTCGCTTATGGGTATTCATCTAAGAAGTGAGATATATTCGGACCAGTTAAGATTTCGCCAGATTGGTTATTTTGCTTTTCTCCTTCGGGGGACAGGGTGTACTGTCGTGGGAGGGGTGTTTCTGAGTTTTCCAAACTCGAGCAACTATGGCACAATAGGATATGTCGGATAACGTCTTCGAGTATAAATTCGAAAGGCCACGATATAATCGAAAATAGAAATTACGCGGACTGGACCAACAAGGTTGTACGCTGAACATGGAGTTCGAAGGCATGATCTAAGCGGTATTGTAGAGGAGTTCGAAATGAATGGATAAGTGTGTAGCTATGTGTGAGTATGGGCAACTCCCTGCCACTTGGGCCGTGAGAACGAAATTCTCGGATAGATCGACATGACACCTGTACACTAGTGTACCCCTTCGGGGCCCTACACCTTGCTTGGTTCAGTGCATAGCTTACAAATTAATGTAACTCTATAGCTAAAACGAAAACGGCCCGCATTATATCGCAAAATTGACTCTAGTGTGCAGCAGTATCCTCTCTGTTGAAAAGTATCTAAAAGTAATGTTAGAACATCGGTACCAAAGTATTGCGACCAAACTTCCAACCACGTAAAGTGAAAGCGACATCAATGGTTGCCCCATTCAGAGTCTGTGGTAGCAGAGCCTCAGGCAATGGCGCACTAGTATGATCAACGGCGTTGAAGTTGGTGACTGCGAGGTTCTGCAATGCATCAACCCATCGGGGGTTGGTATGTTCTTTCGCAGGAGTCAAATCAGTGAGACATCCTGCAAACAGTTAGTGCAAACTCTAAAGGTAAAGTTGGCCACTGACCATCACATCCTTCTCCATAAGCATGAGCCTGGGTAGAGACAGTCAGCGTGGATTGAATGTCATTGTCTGCCACATACATGAAAGTGGCAGGGAGTACCAATCTTCATGTCTGTGTCTGCAACGCCACCGCCTTCATTGAACCACAGGTAACGTGTAGGTTCTCCCTCAGTCCACATAAGTATCTTCTGAAGATGCTTGATCTTCATTAGCACAGGTTCCCAATGATGCATGAGCAATAGCGGTAATGTTGAATGGTGATTTGGACACAATATCCAACTCCATCGATAACGCAGTGTCAAATCTCAGTTTCAGTAGGAGGAAGTTGCTAACGTTGATCATATATGATTCAACCAAACGGAGTGCAATTTCAGTTTGGGATGGTGACATTTTGAAGGATAACGTAGAAGTGAAGGGTGTGGAAGCAGTTGGTGAATATTTGAAAAAGTTAATTGGTGTGTAGGTACTCGCAGAGACGTTTAGTATGGTAAATTATGAAGTCTTAACAAAAAGTGTTTCTTGATCACGCACAAGAAGATCTGAAAAAGCATGGTAAAATCTTCACGCATGCTAATCAGGTGGACTGGAGAAGGACCTATGCAAGCAAGGTCATGTTACAGGGGTTTGCATAGTTTCATGAACAATGGAGTTTTTTTTTTGCGGTCCGGATATATCCTATCTTATCAGCTACGTGATGTGACATGTTTTCTCACTGCGCATCCTACAAGTCCCTACATATCCTAGCACATCATAGACCTCATATATTATCAGGCCTGTAACAGCTCTGCCATATGTCTCCTTGATATCTTTAGCCTGTATCCAAATCTCCTATATACAAGCCTCAAGTTCTTTATTGGAACAGTGTTAAGCTTATATAAGGCAAGATATTCAAAATCTTTATTTCAAAGTGATTTCACTCATTCTTTTTGTATTTCACACATCATTGCAGTATTCTCTGAGTCACTCTCTCACTACATCCCATCATCCCAGTAGTGTCTTCAGTATACTACCAACAGATGCATTTTTTGAGGAGGCATGAGGTTGAGAAGCAATCACATCACATTTAAATATTACGAATTGGGAACAGATATATCCGGACCGCAAAAAGAAAAAAGCTCGATTGTTCATGGAATTATGCAAACCCCTGTAAGCAAATCTTTCGCACTGCTTTTGTTTGAGAGATTGGAATACACAAGACCCTGATTCATAATGCTTAGATTGTTTAGATTGTAGATTACATTGATGTTAACAGAAGAAATCTCATAATTTCCAATGAATACTGGATAATCTTACATCTATCATCTCAAAGATACCCAAAATGTCTGAAAGTTTTCTGTTACAGCTGATTCCGAAAGTCTAGGACAAAACCAGCCTCCTCACATTGTTGGAGCACTGCTTAGCTTTGTTTGTGGAGGAGCTTAAGTGCATAGTTACTAGCCTTTTTAATGAACAAATCTGAGCAAGCAGCTCTGTCTTTCTTGCATAGCGACAGCCCTGGTTTACTCCAACAATGTAATTACAACATTATTTTGTCTACATCCACAAACAAGCCTAAGCAGTGCTCCAATAATGTGAGGAGGTGTCAAGTCCATGCCTCAGCGCCTCGCTCCGCTGCTCAGTATCCCAAGATCTACTTGTCATGCCCTGACCGCAACCAGACCAGCCCCAGCACTCATCACACGCTCTCACACTCCCTATCTATCGTTGCACCTCCCCAAGACTTCCCCAAGACCTCCTCAAGGCAATACCTCCACCTCCCGGAGTTACCTACCAAAACGTACCATCCCGACACGCGTACGTACCCCATTAAGTCCGGATCTCGATCACCTGCCTCTCTCGATTATATGCCTCATGTCCTCTAGATCCCCTGATGTTCCCTTGTTCACTTCCCATACCTATTTAAGTAGCTCCGTAACGTCCTCAAGCCCCAGCTTGGTATATTTTGATCACACACCCTTTACATAGGTCCAGTCCCTGCTAACCGTACGGAATTCTCTTTACTCTCTGTTTCTCTACCTCTGTTTCTCTCTTCTCCTGTCTATTGTCTCTCAGATCGTCTATACGATCGAATATACGCTTTTACTTCAAGTCTAAGCCTTCCGAGTGAGTCTCCGAGCTCCCTCGAACGTTACTGAAGCTCCCCAACGCCTAAACGCTTTGGTGAGCTACCCTTCCCCAAACCTCCCAGAGCTCCCTAGCTACTTCGTAAGCGTCGGGACCTCGATCTAGGTAACGTCGAAGCTACCCCTCACGTCGAACTACGTACCGCTTCTCCATTACCACCTCCCACACTCGAGGACGTCCATCCTCGAGCCCAGCCCCCAGGGACCTACCCTCCCTGGTACATACCTTCTCAGGAGCTTACACCCTTGAGACCCATCTACATATACGACCTACTCAATCCTATATTGACGTTCTAGCGAGTACAACTCCTACTACGCAATATTGTACGGTCCCGCACTTTTCCTTAACCTCCCTACGCCTTAGGGACCTCCTGGACCTCCTAGGAACCTCCTCCAGGGTCATCCTCTCGTCGTTCCAGCCACTACTAGGTCATTCCCGTCCTCGGTCACGGTTCTCGTAGCTCCCTTCGAGCTCCAGCCTGCTCCTAGCATGCTACAACATAAACCTCCTCATACCAAACCATACCTTAAGACCTATTTTGACCCAGGTCTTACACTACTCTTTATTGTTCTTTCTTGCTACACATACCCATTCATTCTAGTCTCTCTTTATTGTCTTATTCTCTACCCTGCAGGTACTACACGTATAACTCCTAGTAGTTGGTCTGGCACTCCACCCCAATGCGCTGATTTGTAGATATAAATACTACCTGTACGATACTGTAGTTCCTCAGTTTAATTATCAACTTAGATCATTAGATCTTCATCTCTTGTCTTTAAGTCTTCAGGCTCATTGCCTTGAGGTCTTCCTTACTCTGACCTTAGAACTTATAAAGTTCTTTGGCTTGCTCCCCGTTGTTGGCGTTACCACTGCTCTGACTTGGCTGCTTCTAGTTCCTGTCAAGCCCATGCCTCGGGCCTCCATTCTGCCGCTTGGTACTCTGAAGATCTGTGGTTATTGTAATCTCTTTCTTATTGTTCTTTCTTGCTACACATACCCTTACGTTCTAGTCTCTCCTTATTGTCTTTTACCTTACCCTGCAGGTACTACATGTATAGCTCCTAGTAGTTAGTCTGGTGCTCCGCACCGATGCGCCGATCTGTAGATATAAATACTGCCTGTATGTGTGAGGCCCCAGCACAGAAGGCCTGCTCTGGTCTTACCCAGACTAGGCCTAAGCGAATGCAGTAGCCGTCTAGGCCGTACAAGGAGGTATGGGATAGTGCCGATACTGGTGAGGGGAGCCTAACCAGGGGTAGTTGTGGAGCTTGGGTTGACCTAATAGAGGGTCCTAGAGGTGTAGAACATAACACGTAACCACTGCTTCGATGTGGAGGGGAGGTGTAGCCAATATGAGTGGGAAGCTGTGGGGAGCTTAGGGAGCAATGAAGCAGAATGTCAGCGACTGGTTCTAGTAACAGATGTCACCAGGCGTCACACTCAAGAAAACCTCAGACAGCGGAGCGATAAAGGGAACAAGCAAAGTTCTGGGCTAAACCAGGTAGAATAGACGAGATCAAAGCTAAGGAAATACAGCAAGTAACTACAGCTTATATACAAGTAAACAACCCTCCGCCCTACTAATGCCCAACGCCCTGGGTTAGTGGTAAACATGAGTAGAACATAAGTAAAGCAATGTGTAAGTAATGAAAGCTCGATCGTCATGCTGTATATGTGTTGTGAGACTGCTGTGTTTAATATAAGTAAATGAAAAGCGCATGTTGTATCAGTAAGCATAAATAATAGGTCAGGTGACAGGATAAGACAAGATATAGGATAAGGAAGATAGAAGATAAGACAAAAGATAAAAGATAAGACAAGATAAGGAAAAGATAAGATGAAAAAGAAGTGATCGTAACACAGAATTGGGAACCTAATGGGAGGTTCCAAAGGATGAAGGATGGATTGTAGAGCCTCGAAGTAGATGGTAAGTCGAAGGAGAGGCATAGCCAATACGAGGATTGACAGAAAGAGGCCAGAGATGGGAAACAGAGAGGAGAAATAGAGTTCTGGATATGAATCATCCTCTACCCTTCTTTCCGATGCTACTATCTACAATTCTCCTGATACACCCTCAGAATATGATGATGCTAGCACCAGTGATGACTCTGATAGTGATGATGAATACTTCTGGCATAGTATTGGCATGATGGAGGTGGTGAATGGTTATTTCGTGGCACAAAGTTTAGATCTAGACCAAACTGCGGAAGAGTTAATGGCAGTGCTTGAAGAAGATTTGGAGAGGGAAAAGGCAGCTCTAGGAAATGCTAGTTGCTGTCATGCCCTGGCTACAACCAGACCAGTCCCAGTACCCACCACATGTTGTCATACATCCTATCCACCTCCTGTACCCCCTCTGCACCTCCCCAAGTACCACCATGCACCTCCCCAAGTATTCCTGATATACCTACCCAAACGTCCTTCACCCCGACACACATACAAAACCCTCCTAACCGCCAACCCCTTTGAGTACTAATCTCGATTACCTCCCTCCCTCGATTAGCTGCCTCATGTCTCCAGATGTTCTCTTGTTCACTTCCCGTACCTATTTAAGTAGCGCCGTAATGTCCCGAAGCCCCAGCTTGGTATATTTTGAACACACACCCTTTTACATAGGTCCAGTCTCTGTCCCTTTGTACCTGCTAACCATACGGAATTCTCTTTACTCTCTGTTTCTCTACCTCAGTTTCTCCCTACTCTTGTCTATTGTCCTTACAATCGTCTCTACAATCCAATATACGCTTCTACGTCACGTCTAAGCAATCCAAGTGAGTTTCCGAGCTCCCTTGAACAATACTAAAGCTCCCCAACGCCGAACGCCTTGGTGAGCTAACCTCTCCAAAACCTCCTAGAGCTCCCCAATTGCTCCACAAGCTCTAGGACCTCAATCCAGGTAACTTCGAAGCTACCTCTTACGTCGAACTACTTGCCGCTTCTCTGTTACAACCTCCAACACTTGAGGAAGCCCACCTCTAAGCTCCAGCCCCCGGGACCTCCCCTCCCGGGCGTACACCTTCTCAGGAGCCTACACACTCAAGATCCACTTCCACTATGGCCTATTTGACTGTACGTTGACGTTCTAGCGAGTACAGCTCCTACTACGCAACACTACAAGGTTCCGTGCTTCTACCTCCCCTACCTACGCCTTAGGGACCTCCCTGGACCTTATAAGAACCCCTTTAAGGGTCACATATCTCTATCCCAGCCACTACTAGGTCATTCCCGTCCTCAGTCGTGGTTCCCGTAGCTCCCTTCGAGCTCCAGCCTGCTCCTAGCACGCTACAACATAAACTCTTTATACCAAAACCTACCTGTTACGATCACTTCTTTTTCATCTTATCTTTTCCTTATCTCTTGTCTTATCTTTTATCTTTTGTCTTATCTTCTATCTCCCTTATCCTATATCTTGTCTTATCCTGTCACCTGACCTATTATTCATGCTTACTGATACAACATGCGCTTTTCATTTACTTATATTAAACACAGCAGTCTCACAACATGTATACAGCATGACGATTGAGCTTTCATTACTTACACATTGCTTTACTTACGTTCTACTCATGTTTACCACTAACCCAGAGCGTTGGGCATTACTAGGGCGGAGGGTTGTTTACCTGTATATAAGCTGTAGTTACCTGCTGTATTTCCTTAGCTTTGATCTCGTCTATTCTACCTGGTTTAGTCCAGAACTCTGCTTGCTTCCTTTATTGCTTTGCCATCTAAGTCTTCCTGAGTGTGACACCTGGTGACACCCGTTACTAGAACCAGTCGCTGACACTACCCTAAGACCTATTCTGACCCAGGTCTTACAGCAAAGTGCTAGAGGACATGTACCATCACAGAGATACTCAGAGAGCACAGAATACAGTGAATAGGAACAGACCGCATGTAGTGGTGGGGAGGAATGGTGAACAGACACCGGGAACACACTGGCAATGATCACTCAGAGTCCATACTCATTTGCAGCATCTGCTTAGTCTACTTTTTACCACGGTAGTGTAGCTGCAACTCAACGGTAACCCTTTTGGGACATCACATGTGTCGCGTCAGAACACTAATTGGTCTCTAATTAGTTTTTTTTTTTACGCGTCAACTTTGTGCTGAGTGAGTAATGAGTGTTAATACACATCCTGTGCCTAGCCTCACAAAGTTCAGGTTCAACTCTGCTGCTGGTCATGCACTCATATCCCGGATTGTCTGTCTCTATCTCCCTTATACACCACACGATTATGTTTTGGAAGGGATTGGGCATGTTCTGGACGGAACAGATCTGGTTGCTATTACACCAACTGGATCAGGGAAGACAGGTTACATGGCTTTTACTGCCCTTGTGGTTCGAGAGCTTACCCTATGTCCCGAGAAATATCCTGAAACTGCACAAGCAATCCAAAATTTGCCAAAGAATCCCCTTATGCTCACGATATGCCTGACAAACTATATGGAGCATCAGCTGGTGAGTGGTCACTGAGTAAAATTTCAAGGATGTAGTGAGCTTAACAAACCAATAGGAAGAAAATTTGGCAAAAATGAACCTTGAAGTATTGATCATTAATGGAGAAGCAGAAGCACATGAAAAAGCATTACCAGATCTATGGTGCCATGCTCAAGATGATACTCGAGTCTCTGTTCTCCTCATGTCACCAGAGCAATTGCATTCGAAGGGATATGAAATTGCTCTGACCAACAAATCCTTCTATCATCGGATATACACACTTGCAGTAGATGAAGTACATCTCTTACTTTCGTGGGGTAAAAGTTTCCGACAGCCATTCCAACAAATCGGACTAGCAAGAGCTCGACTTTCTGATAGAGTGGTTTTGATATCTTTGACAGCCACTATGCGAGGAGGTCGAGCTTTGAAGACTGTCTGCCGATTTCTTGGCCTGCAGGAGGGACGTTTCCACCTCATTTGTCAATCGAATCAACGTCCTGACATCCAACTTATTCTTTGCAAGATTTCCTCACCTGTGAATGGCAGGTCCTTCCCTGAACTTGATTGGGTTCTTGCGGAAAAACGAAAGACCATAATCTTCACATGACATATCAACCTTGGCAATCAGCTGCATGAATACATGTATCATTGGGACCAGGAGCTTGGTGGTGACCCACGTACAGTTCTAAACTGGATGCGTGAGTACAATTTACTATCAGAGGATTACAATCAGGTTACACAAACTTTGATGCGATCTGGAGACTGCTCAGTTGTGTTTGGTACAAGCTCATTGGCTATTGGTGTAGATATTGAGAAGGTGCAGGATGTGGTTTTATTTGGGGATCCATTGGATTTGGACGAGTTGCTACAGATGCTTGGACGTATCAGACCAAACTGGGATATAGTGTTGCATGGCAATAAACCCACTCACTGAGGAATTGTATACTTCTCTCCAAATTCTCTGAAGCGCGCAGAGCAATCCCTAACCAAGCACAACAAACCATCTGACCAAAAGATCACCGAGCTGGAGGACTCTGAGGCAGACATGGACATTGGTTTAGCCGAAATACTTACAGCAAAATGCAAAGTCGAGAACATAGACAGTCAGTATGAAAACCCAGAGCAAGATAGTCTGTGTTTATGTCCAACTTGCACAGCTTGACCTCCTTACAAAGGAAAGCAGCAATGTTTCTGCAGCAACTACTATCAGGATCAGCCTCCATTAATTCGTAAAATTCCAAAACTGCCTGCCACTCCTTTGCCCGCCCTTGAGCCTCCGAAAAAGCACCAGAAAATAACAGCAAGCCAGCGCTTACAGGACACCACTGAATTAAAACGGTTTCGGCTGCAGATGTTTCGTGAAGCGGAGGACAAATCTTGCTCAATGTTACCATTGGAGCTTTATTACCCTGACGAGGAAATACAGCAGGTGCTGGATAATTTTGCATCACTGAAGGAAGTTGAGGATATTGGCAAGTTACTTCCACGTAATCATTGGTTGTTGATCTACCACCAGCAATTATTTGACTGTGTAAACAAACTAGGTGCAGAGTTCGAGGAGATCAAGGCTGCAGAGAAGCAAAAGTGTGATGGGGCGGAACAAGCAGCAGGGCAAGCACTAAACATAGAGGATTTGGGTACAGGTATATAGTAATCATGTAGTTACTACAAACGACTTAATGCTGTCTTAATCCTAATGTCGAATATGTATTAATAAATACTGTGGTTAGAAGAGAAGTATTGAACGTACTGCATCACTGTCATGATCCGTGTCTGAGCAACTAGCATTTCCTAGAGCTGCCTTTTCCCTCTCCAAATCTTCTTCAAGCACTGCCATTAACTCTTCCACAGTTTGGTCTAAGTCTAAACTTTGTGCCACGAAATGACCATTCACCACCTCCATCATGCCAGTACTATGCCAGAAGTATTCATCATCACTATCAGAGTCATCACTGGTGCTAGCATCATCAGATTCTGAGGGTGTATCAGGAGAATTGTAGATAGTAGCATCGGAAAGAAGGGTAGAGGATGATTCATATCCAGATGGTGGTTGAACAGTGGGTCCATCATCTGGATGCAATGCGGCAATATGAGTATTGATATCGACTCTCACGTGAGCATGTGTTGTTTCTTCTACCCACTTCTGCAACTTCCCTTTTTGTAACTTATTCCATCTTTGTGAAAATTGTCAATGTCCCCCTCCTCAACAAAATGCCCTCATGATGGGTGTACTGTTGCATCAGGATCCGGACTTCAGAATTAGTGTGAGGCTCGCTGTGATGTGCTGAATGCTTGGCGAGGTGGACTCCTTCTCAAAGATTTGGTTTTGTATGGGCCATATGGTGGAGATTCCGAGTGATTACCTCTCAGATGAAAACATGGTCAAACTCTTTTCCCTTCCGTTCAACAATGAATTCAAGGAGACGATTGAAGTATTCTTGAATCAGATCACACGGGGAAAATCTGCCTGTTTTGCCATTAAGATTGATCACCATAGTCTGCAGAAGTGCATCACGGAAAGCACAACTCAACTCTAACTCCAATGAAGTGATGGTCTCCAGTAGGTATGAAGCATACTTTGAATGCAAGGAACCAGAAAATGTGAATATCATCACCTAGCACCATTGAAAATGTTAGTACCATGACCAACATATACTGTAATAAAGGACAGACCTTCAGCACCTCCCAGACACAACCAACATCTCCAGAAGTCACTGCATTAGCACATTCCCATGAGAGTAGAGCATCACGCATGTGTCATGCCCTGACCGCAACCCAACCAACCCCAGCACCAGCCCACACGTTCTCACATTCCCAACTCTCTTTGCACCTTCCCAAGACATCCCTGAGGCAATACACACCTCCCCAAGACAGTACCACCACCCCCCTGAAAATGTCCTGACAACCATCCCAACACATGTACGAAACCCTCCTACACCAGCCCCATTCAGTACCAATCTCAATCACCTGCCTCTCTCAATTATCTGCCTCATGTTACCTAGATTCTGATGCTCCCTTGTTCACTTCCCGTACCTATTTAAGTAGCTCCGCAACGTCCCCA
>JANVFT010000161.1:0-46679 GCA_028011325.1 Lentinula lateritia | reverse complement strand
TGAAAAAAAGGGAGCTGTGGCTAACGGTCGAGGCATGACACATTCCCCTTTAGAAGGTTCTGTTTTAGCGGAAGGGGATGATGAAAATGCTCTCGGGGAGGTTGTGGGGGTTACAGGGGAGACGGGTGTGGCTCTTCGTCCAAACGTTGCAACATCCACGGAAGAGGACGACAGGGATCCTCCTGTGGGAGGTTCTGAGACTCCTGCCATGGCTCGGACTCCTCTTTTCCTCCCTGCTTCTCGTTCTCCCTCGTCTCCCCTTCGAATCCCTCTCTGTCCCCGTCGTTCCCCACATCATCGACCTCACAATGATTGATGACGATGGCGAGGATTTATATGAGTCTCCTCAGGAGTTTGAAGCTAGGATGCAGGGCGATGTGGCGGTTAAGAACGAGAGGTCCAGTCCCGCGTTGTAATCTGCTTGTATTCCGTAGTATGATTTTGTTATTTTTTCTTGTTGTTTTTTTTTTTGTCCAGTGTCGCGTCATCCGTAGGCCTTTTCCAATGTGACTCGATTATTTCTTATGCATTTGATGTGAATTGGGAGTAGCGCACTAAGTGAGGAGTGAATGAATAGAAAAAAAAAGTGAAGTTTGCAATGGGAATTTTAAAAAAAATCATAACTATTCGTCGTGTCTTGAAGTCTTTTGGTCGTTAGTTCGTGCTCCCCGCCTCCCTCCGTTTTCTTTTCCCTCTCGTTCCCTGTGCCCCCTGTTGATTCCGCTATCTCCTCCCTGTCATCCTCTGCCTGCTTCTCCAGTAGCTCCCATTGGTTCTGCTTTGGTTTACGCTTTTTATTGTGCTCCCTATGCCACTGCTTCATAAGTTCCAATGAGCCTGCCATTCCTTCCCATCCCAACCATGAATTGAAGTCCTCATCATAACCCTCCCATTTAACAAGGTATTCCACCTCCTCGGGCTTTCCTTTAATGGGCTTCGAGTCTAGGATGCTCTCCACAAAGTGTTCCGATTCTCCTTTGACGAAGATTGGATGGGGTGGGGAGTTCTGTCGTCTGAACTTGTCATGGAAGTGGGGCTTTAGTCTATCCACGTGGAACACATTGTGGATCTTATGGAGGTCTCCCGGGAGGTCCAGTCGGTAGGCATGACTTCCTACTCGCGACAGTATTGAATACGGTCCCGTCCATTTGTGATCCAGTTTCTTCATGGGTTGCCTAGTCTTAAAGTTCTCCATGTTCAGCCAGACTCGGTCGCCCTCTTTCCAGTCCGGAGCCTCCTGGTGTTTCTGGTTCGCATACTCCGTATATACCCTATTTGCTGTTTGGATTCGTTCCTGGAGGTACGTATGTAGCTCCTTAAGGTTGGCCGCGTACTCGTTGACCTCCGCTCCCTGCACCCGTTCCAGTGTGATTGACAACTTCGGGTGGTATCCTTTATTGGCAAAGAAGGGTGAGACACCTGTCGTGGTGTTGGGGGTATTATTGTACACGAATTCTGCTATCGGGAGCCAGAGGTCCCAATCGTCTTGGTCATAAGCGCAGTAAATTTGGAGGTATGCTTCTACCGACTGGTTTACATGTTCCGTTTGTCCATCCGTTTGAGGGTGGTATGCCGTGGATAGGCGAGACTCGATTCCTAACACTCTGCAAAGCTCCCTCCAGAATTGAGACATGAATAGGGAGCCCCGGTCTGAAGTTATGTCGGAGGGCATCCCATGCTTTGAGAAGACATGTGTTATGAATAGATTGGCGAAGTCCTCCGCATTATCCGTCGTGCGACAAGGAACGTATATGGCCTGTTTGGTGAGTCGGCAGACTACTACGAGGATGGCGTCGTATTTCTCTGGACCTGTGGCTGGGAGCTGGGTGATGTGGTCTAGGGAGATTGAGGACCAAGGTCGTTGACCAATTGGTAGTGGACGGAGGTTCCCATAAGGTTTGGAGCGACTGGCTTTGGCTCTCAGACACGGGTGGCAGCTCCGTACATAGTAGGTCACATCCTTAGACAGCCCTTTCCAGAAAAACAGCTGGTTTACGAGCTTCTTGGTGCGTCTCTCCCCCGGGTGTCCCCTCAGTTTATGGTCGTGGTACAACTGTAGGACCTCCCTTCGTAGAGTTCCAACGTCTGGGACGTATATACGACCTCCCCTCTTTATCAGCCCATCCTCCCAAATGAGAGATTCCTCCTCGTTGCGTGCAGTCCTCTTCAGTGCTTCAATCATCGTCGTGTCCTTTGGAGCTTCCCTTACTCGATTTACTAGTAGGTCCTCGTTCATGAGAATGGTAGTGTTCAGGCGTTCTGGAGGTATAAGTACTCTTTCCCTCCCCGCTAAGACTTGATCCCTTTGGGCTCCCTTCTTTGGGTACACGTCTGATCTTCGGGTGAGCGCGTCCAGTTTGGCTCCCAACCTCCCGGTCGATAGTTGATGACGAAATCGTAACCTGAAAGGAGCTCTGCCCACCGGGCTTGTCTTGCTGTCAGTTGCTTCGTAGTGGAGAAGTACTGGAGGTTGTTATGGTCTGAGTATACTTGGATCTGGTGTCGGGATCCTTCACAGTATGCTCTCCAT
Organism: Lentinula lateritia; assembly: GCA_028011325.1. NCBI lineage: Eukaryota > Fungi > Basidiomycota > Agaricomycetes > Agaricales > Omphalotaceae > Lentinula > Lentinula lateritia. Next base: position 44,149 of record JANVFT010000161.1, on the reverse strand, counting down.
TGTTTGAAGCAGTCCACAATAGCTAGGAGCTCCTTATCGTAGATGTCATAGTTTAGCTCCGTGGAGATCATTGATCGCACATGGAAGGCAATGGGTTGTATCTCCCCTGTTTCCGGGTCCAGCTGTGATAAGATCCCTGCTATAGCCAAGTCGGAAGCATTGCATTCGAGGACTACTGGTAGGTCCGGGTTGTAATGACCCAAAACTGGGGCTTCGGAGAAGGCTGACTTCAAGAGCTCAAAGGCACTGCTACACTGTGGCATCCAGTTCCACACCGAGTCTTTTCGGAGGAGCTTCATGAACACCTTGGTGACTCCCGAGTAGTTGTCTATGAACCTCCTATAGAAGTTTGCGAATCCGAGGAACGCCTGGAGCTCCTTAACCGTCCTTGGTTTTTGCCAATCCATTACCGCCTTCACTTTTTCTGGGTCCATGGATACTCCCAATGGTGATGTAATCACTCCTAAGTACTCAATGGTGTCGACATGGAACGCGCATTTTTCCGGCTTTACATGCAGGTGGTTGGCCCGTAATCGTTCCAGGACCTTCCTGACGTGCTCCACATGGGTCTCTTCATCGTCTGAGTAAATCAGTATGTCATCCAGATAAATTACCACACAGACATCCACCATATCGTGAAAGATCTTGTTCATGAAGAATTGAAATGCGGAGGGAGCATTCGTGAGCTCAAAAGGCATTACCAGGTACTCGAATGACCCGTACCGGGTTCGGAATGCAGTCTTCCACTTGTGTCCCTGGGCTACCCTGACGTTGTTGTATCCTGCGCAGAGGTCGATCTTTGTAAAGATCTTCACCTTCCGCAGTTGATCCACCAAGGTGCCTATAAGTGGAAGGGGGTACCTATTTTTCTTTGTGATCTTGTTCAGCGCTTGATAGTCGACGCAGAGTCGTAGGGTGCCATTCTTTTTCTTGGAAAACAAGACGGGAGCTCCTGTGGGTGAACTGGAGGATCGTATGAACCCCTTCCCCAACATCTCATCAATGTACTCCTTGAGAGATTTCAGCTCCTTCTCAGACATGTTGTAGAGCTTCCCTATGGGAGGTATCGCATCCCCTTCCGTTTCGATTTTGATGTCGTAGGGTCGGTGCGGAGGTAGTGTCCTTGCTTCTCCGGGTGAGAATACGTCCAGGTAGTCCTGGTATTGGACGGGAATGGATTTCTCTAGCTCCTCCGTCTCCTGCCGCTTCGATGCTTCTTCGTTGAGCTCCTTGACGACCCCCCTTGTTCCGAACTAGGGTGTCCACTCTCAGGATCCTTGGGTTGCTGCACTCTCTCTGGGTCGCTGTTATCACTCGCTCGGAGCATTTCTTTGGTAGGGAACTCTTCCTTCGTGGGCGATATATGAAGGAAGTACGCTGGGGTTCCCTCCCTCAGTAGACGATCCATCCCAGCAGCTCCTATTAAGCTGATGGGTTTCCCTTGTATGGTGGGATCCGATTTTCATTCCACCACATGGGTACCCGCTATGAGCTGCTTTCTTCGGAAGTTGTTACGTCTTATTGAACCCTTGGGAGTCAGACCAGACCTTGAAGGAATCTTGGGTATGTTCAGGCTTTTGATATCTGAGGTGGGGAGGTCGGAATAAGGTCCATGTTCCCTCCTTTTCTTCCTCCACCGGACTTTTTGTTTAGCTCCAGGCCAGGAGGAGGATCGTTCCATATCCTTACTCTTCCACTTTTGATAGGCCTCCTCTGAATCCTTCGCTGGTTGCGGAGTTACTTTCTCTATGGCAGATTGTCCAGCCTCGAGGATTTCCTCCACCTCTTGTCCCGTGTTTTTGCTCGCGAACGCTAGCCATTCGTTGATTCCCGTAAGGATTGGGTCGTCTGGCCCTGGATTTTTGTCCGAGGGAAATAAGTCGTGTGGACCCGATTGTCCCGCCTCGTACTCCTCGTCCTTCACTTCCTCTAGTTTCACCCTCGTCCTTGGAGCTTTAAGGGGAGCTTCAGGAGGTTGTTGAGGAGCTTCAGGAGGTGGTTGGAGAGTTCCTTCATGTATTTCCTCGCCGTTTACCCCCCTTCCTAGTTCCTCAGTATCTCCCTCGGCGCCTGGTTGGACAATCTCCAATGCGAGGGCTGCTGAGATTCGGATGTTTCGGTCCTGGAACGTCAGGCAAAGTTCCTTCCAGTCAATTACTGGGTTGTGCATGCGTAGCCACGGCAGTCCTAGCACAATTGGAGCCGTGGGGTGTAATCGAGTTACTAGGAACTCCACCTTGTGAATTGTTCCATCCGCAAAGCTGATCTGGTCAGTGTAGGTCTGAGTTATCAATCCTGCGGAGGTAGGTTGCCCATCAAACAGCTCCAAAGGGATGCTGTTTGTTAGGTCAACCAGATTTTTGGGATGTTGCATAGCGACGGTTTGGTCTATGAAGCATCTAGTTGCTCCACTATCCACTAGTGTGGCGTATTCTTTGTCTTCATCGAGGTCGGAGAACGGAAAGCATGTAAGGATGATGAAGGAGTTATAGGATCGGGATGTGAGACGAGCCGGTTGACTCCCTGCGAGTGCAGCTCTTATTGTGATAGGCAAAGGTGTTGCGGGGCTTCGCAGTTCGCCCTGATCTACCTCGAAGCCCCCTGCCCATTTCCCACTTCGTCCAACAGTTCTTGTTCACCTTCCTTCGGTGAGTCCAAGATGTGAACGTTCCATAGATCGTCCATTCCTTCCCGTTCCTCCACTATGATCCCGGTGCGAATCCGTTCTAAAGGATGAGTTGAATCGTCCTTACGGCCTCCCCCTTGGTTGGCCGTCCCTCTTCCTCGAGTTGAATCGGCCTTGGAAGCTCTCTCAGAGCTCCCTTGTTCCTCCACTGGACGTTCCAGTGATTCCGGGTTGGGGCAGTCCTTTGCCCAGTGCTCCTTTTGTCCACAACACATGCAGAGTTCCTGCCTTTGTCTTCTCCACTTCTCCGCTCTTTCTTCAGAAGTCCATTTCCTCCCGGTATCCGTAACTCCTGCCCGGAGGACCGCTTCGGTCCATTCTCCTCCATCCCTGCAGTGGCAGCAGTCCTCCTCTTCCCCTCGATTTTCGATATCGTAGTTTTCCTCTTCTCCCCATGCTGCGGAAGCCCTTTGTCGTCCGTCTTTCCAGTTGGACCTGTTTTGGAACCTCCCTGTTACAGCTGGTTTTGGATTGGAGGTCCAGACGTCAGCTGGATCTCGTTCCCTACGCAGAGGGGACTTATAAGGAGCTTTGGGTGCTAGCTCCAACCCGGGAAAACGGCTCAGCCATCCTTGCAGTATTTTTTTGCCGTGGAGGTTCCTCAAACTCTCCGCTTGCGCGCGTACAGCTCCATCCAGCTTCGTGAATGCTCGGGTCCACTTGTCGTAGGATCAAGGTTCTTCTCTTCCGGTAACGACCTGTAGAGGCAACCAGGGAGCTACCCCTTTCTTGAGGCATGTCACTAGGGCCTCATCGTTAAATCTGGTCAGAGGTGCATATTTGTTGAAGCGAATGAAGAAGTTGGCGAAGCTTTCCTCCGGCATCTGCTTCATCCAGGCCAATCTCCTCCTTGCCTCATCTGCCTCGTCGATGGGTCCGAATTTGGAACCAAATTCTTGTTTGAACTCTGTCCAGTCTTTGAGACAGGTGTACTCCCCCCTCAGTCGTTGCCGATTCAATGTGTCAAAGTGGGAGAGTGCTGCACCAGTGAGATGGCTGGCTGCTGAAGCGCACTTGTCCTTTTCACAAGCATAGATGGTAGGACGTACTCCAAACATCCTTTCCAAACTGAGGACCCACGTCTTCCATGCAGACCGGTCGTCACCTGTGAAGCTTTCGATCTTACCAACGTCGAGCTTTGACTCGATGGTAATCCGATTTTTCTCCTCGTTGCTCTCCCATGTATTCCATCCCTCGTTGGGAGGTCTAGGAGCTACCTTACGGTGCCAACCCTGTCTCGGATCGTAGTACCAGGGTTGGTCCGGGTCATAGCATGTTGGAGGTACTTCAGAAGCTCCAGTGGGGAGCTCCCCCCTGTCGTCTTCGTTCCTCCCACCCTCCCTACTTGACCCAGTGTGTTCCCCTTCGTTGGAACCTTCGGAATCGTTATCACCCGGTCCTCCCGAGGGTGGTGGAGGAGGAGGTGGTGGAGGGGGGGCGCCTCCCCCGCTCCTTCCTACCTGTCCCCTGTGATCCCGTTTGCCCTGGCTTGAGGGGTCTTTCTCGATCTCTCGAGTGATTTGAGAGGTGTGGGGGAGGTGCTCTGTTAGGGGGTTTAAACCCCCCCCTGTCTCCTCCACTTGCAGCTATTCCACCGTCCTCCAACGTGTACCTTCCTCCCTCCAGTCTCACGTACTCTCCGAGCTCTGCTCTTTGCACACGAGCTCCCCATTCCTGGATGCGCCTCCTATCCATACTCGGGGTGGCAGGTAGCGGGGCTGATTGTTCCTCCCAAGGGTTCCCCTCCCTAACTCCCATAGGAGTTCGTCTTGTAAAGGGTATTGGCTCCGTAGCTTGCCAACTTCTTGGCTGAGGAACTACAGGAGATGGACCCCCCTCGTGTTCTCTATCATCTCCATGGGCGCTTGCCCGAATAATCCCGCCGTGTTTCCTGTTTTGGAAGGCGGTCCACCAGTCGGTATTCCCCCCACCATGAATCCTTTCCTTACTTCCCGGAGTTGTTCCTGAAGCGTCTCAATGACTCGAGCCTGTTGTTGGATCATTATTACCGACTCTTGAGAGCGTGCCGATTCGACGGCCATGCCAGGTTTGTAGAGGGAGCAGACGGACTAGACGTCGAGCCCGCCATCATACACAACGTCACCATTCAGGTTACGACTGACATTCTCCTTGTTTCCTTCGATCATTTTCACCTCTTATTGTTCTCTAAATTACTTACATGCTACCTACTTACTAGCTGAGGTTTCACATACACGTCACAGCCTCACGCACGACGATACGTATCAATAGTTCATATATATTACTACAGATGTACGGGACAGGTCCCAGTTTTGACAACTTAGAAGCTATACTACTGTTTTGAACATACGACGAACACTTGCACTACATCTGGAGCCCACCCGAGTTTAAACACAATTCCGCCGACACGCTCGAAACCATCCGGCATACCAGTCCCAGTCCGAACACTGCCTGCACGAGACGGTGTTCCGTCGACATCCCACCGACAGTTTCTAAACACAGGGAGGCGTCAGTTCCAGTTCCCAGTGGAGGTGACACATCACAAAGCCGATAGATCTGACAAAGAGACAGACATCAGACAGCCTGACGCAGACGCACCAAACAAAGCACTTACAAACGAGTTCACCTCTCTGGTGACCACACCCTCCTCTGTATCATCTCTGTCATCTTTATCGCCGTCACCACCACCTATCGTACCTACACACATTCCATCCATGTCGACTCCACCTCCTCGCGCAGCCACGAAAGGTCCGGCATACATGCCAGCCCCAGGTTCGACGCGAGCCCCAGACAAGTTCAAGGGAAATAGCTCACAGTTACGGGACTTTCTTGAGGAGTTTGAAGGACATGCTGTTGCCCAGGAGCTGACCGACGACGAGAAAGTCCGGAGCATCTTGAAGTATGTTGATGGGATGACAAAGAGTTACTGGAAGACCTTGGATGGCTACGAGGAACGAGACTGGGTGAAGATGAAGACGGAATTGCTCGATGCTTACCCAGGTGCCAAGAAAGGTCATCGGTATACAGTAAAAGGCCTATTGAAGCTTGCTGAGAGTTACGCACAGAAACGAATTGAAGAAGAAGCTGACCTCATCGAGTACTACCGCCAGTTTCGAATCATGTCGAGGTTGTTGAAGAACGACAAGAAGGTGACAACCGACGAAATTAATCGTTACTTTTGGTATGGTATACACAAGCTAGATCGAAAGGAAATCCTGGGACGTATTGAGCTTAAAGACTCTACATTCGACAGGACTACAGTACCTGACATGGAGCTAGCCCTCAAGATGGGTCGAGAAGTCTTCAGCGATGATGTCCTGGGCATGGAATCCGATGACCCGATTGCAGAGATGTTTACGAAGCCAAAGAAGAAGAAGAAGAGTAAAGTTGTTGCCTTTGAGCCCTCGAGTGGAAGTGACAGTGACGATGGAAGTGAATCGAGTGCTAGCTCCGAGGATGAGACAGTATATCAGAAGCCGAGGAAGAAGACCGTGAAGCAGGAGGTACGCACGAAGGTGATTGAAAAACCGCAAACAGACAACATCGAGGACCTTGCGAAGCAGCTCCGAGCATTGCATGTCCATGATGTTAGCTACGCTGGTGTCTATGCTAAGCTCGTCGCTATTTCGCCTGTTGTAGCCAGTGCCATCGCAGCACTCCCTCCAATTCCCCAGGCAGCCCAGACAGCAGCTATTCCTGCCATTCAGATGACACCTTACCCGAACCCACCTACAAACCCGGCGACGTATCCAAACTCAATCCCAACCAATGGAAATAGCTATCGACGAGGAAGTCAGCCACAGAGACAAGCCTCCGGACCACTTCCGACAGACATCCTCTGCTTCTTTTGCAAGGAGAACCACCTCATCCGTGACTGCAGCCACCTTCCTGAATACTTAAGAACGAATCGTGTAGCTCAAATTGGTCGTTGGTTCTGCTGGCCTGATAACCATCCACAAGCACGTCGTCGAATCCCAGCCGATCCCACTATAGGTATCAAAGGGACAATTGACCGCAACGTTTTGGCCACGTCGGGTTTTTAGAGCGCCAAGCCGTTATGGGAGCGGTAACGGTGGAGGCAGAACGTGAGGAAGAGGTGGAAGTGGGTTCGTCAAGGGTCCGAAGGCAGGCAGTGGAGATTATTGATGTGGATGCATTGGAAGATAGTGAGGACAGCGAGGATGATGAAGACGGTGAGAATGCAGATGGCGGAGACACTTGGATGGAGTCGTTAGAGTTGGAAAGGCTCGAGGAGAATGCAGGGATAGCAGTGACTCGTTCGGCAGGTAAACGAAAGCAACGCGAGGAGGATATCGAGGACCAATCTAAAGTGAGGGGGACTCATCAACCTTCGGATGCGCAGGTCAATCTGCCAGGACGACTCACTGTGTCTGGAAACCAGCCAGCCTTCACATACGAATCCAAAGCAGAGGATCCACTTGCTGTGAACAAGATGTTCAAACGAATCCTCGATGTTGTCGTTCCTGACGTGACGGTGCGAGATCTTGTCTCACTCAGCGGAGACCTACGCAAGGAATGGCTGGACTATGCAAAAGTCCAACGCATTCCAAAAACCAAGGAGACGCCGGATGTGCAAACCAATATTGCAACGAGCGAGCCCCTCAAGATTGAATTTGCGATGCCGTTACGAGAGATTGAAGTCGAATTGTTTGGGGGGAAGAAGGAGCTTGCGTTGTTGGATGAGGGTTCTGAGATTGTGTTGGTAAGGAAGGATGTATGGGAAGAACTAGGTTTTAAAGTCAATCGAGAGCAGGAGATGATGATGCGGACTGCGGATGGAAGCACTGCACCACTGGAGGGATGCGCCGAGTACCTCGAAATTATGGTGGAAGGGTTACGGACATGGGCACATGTGTTTATAGTCCCCTCAGGTCCTTTTCGAGTTTTGCTGGGTCGACCATGGCAAAAGCTGGTCCAGTTAGCAAAGGTTGAGACCGACGAGGCAGTCACTGTCACTATTCACGACCCACTAGGCCACGATGCTCCACGAGTCATCCACACCAAGCCGCGGGTTGGTCCTGATACATTGTTCACAACGGGTTTGGACACGGGGGAACGTGTTTGGAAGAAGCCAAGGTATGGGAATTCAACCGGTCCGGAACCGGCAGGCAGTTCTTCCTCTCTTGCCACACTCTTCTTCAACTTCACTTACTCACTTCACCCAACCCGCCATGTCCTCGCCTACAAACGTGTCGCGCAAAGGGTTCAACCCATCCCGACCGTTATGCCTGACTACGCCAAAGTAATCCGAAGGTTTCCCGAAAATCCCCTTCTTTCCCTCCCGAATCTCTCTCCCAAACCACCACACTTTACGCCTGGATTTCGCCTAACGGAGGATCGATTAGAAGGACTGGGTGTGTTAACGAACAATTTTCTCTGGCCTGAAGAACGTTCACTGATGGCAGACGTATTGAAGAAGAATGAGTTGGGAATAGCTTGGGACGAAACAGAGAAAGGACGATTTCGCGAAGACTACTTCCCTCCCCTGAAAATCCCAACAATTGCACATACACCATGGGCCGAGAAGACACTACCAATACCTCCGGGAATTCGCGATAAGGTCATCCAGCTTGTCCGGGAGAAGGTTGCATCGGGGCTGTACGAACCTTCGAATAGTTCATACCGTTCGCAGTGGTTTGTGGTAGCGAAGTCAGATGGTGGCTTGCGCATTGTCCACAACCTCAAGAAACTTAACGCAATCACGGTGCGCGACTCAGGACAACCTCCCATCCTCCATCTCTTCCTCGAGCAATGTGGTGGCCGCAGTATCTATTCGGGAATAGATGTTATTGCAGGTTTCGACCACGGGACACTTCACGAGGACTCGAGAGACCCCACGACCTTCGATACCCCCATTGGAACGTTCCGCCTAGCTCGCATTCCCCAAGGGTGGACTGGATCCATCCCAGTCTTCCACGGACACATTGCATTTCTGCTGCAGGATGAGACCGAGATCTCTCCGAATTTCGTGGACGACTTACCGGTTCTGGGACCAAGAACTCGATATGAGAAGCCAGCGGGAGAATACGAGGTGCTGGATGAAAACCCGGGTATTCGTCGTTCCGTTTGGGAGCATGCCACTGACCTCAACCGCATCCTTCATCGACTCAAACACGCGGGCGTTACCGTTTCTGCAAAGAAACTCAAGGTCGCAGTTCCAGAGCTCAAAATCGTAGGAACGGTCTGTACCTATGAAGGTCGACTCCCCGATAACAGCAAGATAGTGAAAATCCAGTCATGGCCAGCTTGCGAGTCCGTTACCGAAGTCAGAGGGTTCCTTGGGACTGCAGGAGTACTTCGGGTTTGGATTCGGGACTTTGCAAGAATCACTCGCTCGCTTGTCAATCTGACGAAGAAGGATGCGACGTTTGTTTGGCTACCCGAACACCAACAGGCTATGAGCACCATCAAGGAGGTCGTTTCGAAATGCGATGCCTTGGTCACTATTGACTACCTTTCTCCTCTTCCCGTCATCTTGGCTGTCGACTCCTCATACATCGCCTGTGGTATCATTCTCTCACAAGACAACAAGGATGGTAGACAACGACCCTCTCGTTTCTGGTCTATAGCCTGGAACGAATGCGAAGCTCGTTACTCACAGGCAAAAATTGAACTCTACGGTCTTTTTCGAGCCTTTCACGCGATGAAGGTATATATTATCGGGGTCCAAAAACTCATTGTCGAGATGGATGCCTCGTACGTCAAAGGCATGATCAACAACCCTGACATGCATCCGAACGCCGCCGTCAACCGTTGGATAGCCGCCATACAACTTTTCGACTTCGACCTCAAACACATACCTGGGAAGGAATTCGTGGGTCCGGATGGGATTTCAAGGCGACGAAGGACAGTCGATGAAGGAGATGAACTAGAGGGAGCTGCTGAGGAATGGGTAGACGAAATTCTGAGTGCTGGTGTATGGATAGCAGGAGCTTGGGACCAGGAGGACAAGTTTGGTGGTATAGTCGAGTATCGAGGCACTGGAACGTCTTCGGCGTTCTGCCTGGCAGCACAAGGGGTAGCATCTGACGATGTAACGATCCCTTATAGCCAAGTAGCCCAACGACGTGACAACGAGCTTCGTACGATACAGGACTACCTCACAACCTTCACAACGCCATCCTCACTTCCCACACTACAACTCAAGCAATTCATTCAATGAGCCTCCCGATACTTTGTCAAAGCGAACCGTCTGTGGCGGCGAGAACACTCCGGCCGACATCAGCTCGTCATTCTTCCCCTTCCCGATCGACTTTCACTCCTACAACAAGCTCATGATGATTTAGGGCACAAAGGGTTTTATTCAACACGACGTACACTAGCGGATCGTTTCTGGTGGCCTAGCCTCGATGACGATCTTCATTGGTTCCTGAAGACATGCCATGAATGTCAAGTTCGCTCAACCGAAAAAGTTGTCATCCCACCCTCCATCTCTATCCCAGCCACCCTCTTTCGTAAAGCTCACATCGACGTCATGTATATGCCCATGGTCCAAGGCTTCAAGTTCATCGTTCAAGGTCGTTGTTCACTCTCTCGCTGGCCGGAATGGAGAATGCTAAAGAAGGAGAATGGGAAGACGTTAGGACAGTTCATATTCGAGGAGATTTTGTGTCGATGGGGAGGACTCGAGGAAATCACGACCGACAACGGCCCTTCGATTGTAGCAGCCTTGGATTGGCTTCGGGAACGGTACCACATCACTCACATCCGCATCGCTGCCTACAACTCTCAAGCAAACGGAGCTGTTGAGGTCTCACATCGTTACATTCGCGATGGAATTGTCAAGGCCTGTGGTAGTGACATCCGACAGTGGACAAGGGTTACGCCATATGTTTTCTGGGCCGACCGTATCACAGTCCGACGGGATATTGGTTACTCCCCTTACTATGCATCACACGGCGTTGAGCCACTTCTGCCTTTCGACATCACCCAAGCCACATTCCTTTTACCCGAAATCACCTCGAAGCTCTCAGATGCAGACCTTATTGGACTCAGAGCCCAGCAACTCGAACGGCGAGAAGCGGATTTAGCTCAAATCCATGACAAGGTGGTACAGAGTCGTTTTAAATCTGTTGAAGCCTTCCGTCGTTACCACAAGAACGTTATTCGGGACTACAAATTCAAGGCAGGCGACCTCGTTCTAATTCTCAATAAACGTATCGAAACTGGCGTATCTAAGAAGGCACTCCCTCGTTATTTCGGCCCCATGGTCATCATCAAACGTACTCGCGGAGGAAACTATCGCTTAGCAGAACTTACGGGCGCCATCTCTCGTCTTCGATATGCAGCATTTCGCATTATTCCCTACCATTCGAGGTCAATGAAACGAATTAAGATTACGGAGTTTTTGGACAAAGAGGCATTGGATAGTATGGACAGCGAGGCAGTCAATGATTAGGTTTTTGTTCGACGCCGGTTCGAGCGAGGGCGCTCGAAATTCAAGTGAGGGGGAGATGTAGAGGGAGCAGACGGACTAGACGTCGAGCCCGCCATCATACACAACGTCACCATTCAGGTTACGACTGACATTCTCCTTGTTTCCTTCGATCATTTTCACCTCTTATTGCTCTCTAAATTACTTACATGCTACCTACTTACTAGCTGAGGTTTCACATACACGTCGCAGCCTCACGCACGACGATACGTATCAATAGTTCATATATATTACTACAGATGTACGGGACAGGTCCCAGTTTTGACAACTTAGAAGCTATACTACTGTTTTGAACATACGACGAACACTCGCACTACAGGTTGGTTTGTCTGAGCTCCCGTTACAAAGGGAGTTCCAAAAGGAGCTTCCTGCGGGGGTACCGCCTCCTCGTGAACTGCCAACATCCTTCGTTGGTTCGGACCCCTTTGATTCTCCGCTCCCACTGCTTCAGACTGCATCGACACTGACCCTTGATAGGGTATGACTGATGGATTGCTTTGTCTTGGAGGAACGTGTACAGGGTTGGGAACCAACCGAGCTGTCAGATCTTGTCCGGAGATCCGGGATGAATGTTGCTTGCCATCCATCCTTACCTCGCCAAACTGGTATTGCTGCGTCGAAACTGGAGTTACCGGTTTCGTTTGCAGGTTAACTCTGGGGGGAGGAGTCGAATTTTGGGCCAAGGCATGTACAGTGGGGGAGGTCCCCAAGCGTAATTGGGGGATCCTCGTGGCCGTGTTACCGGGATTAAGAAATTCAGGAACCTCGTTATTTCTGGGCAATGAATGTTTCTGCCCCCGGAAATGACCATCAGGACCATGGAGCTGCCTTTTCGGGTCAAATTGCTCCAGAGGGAACTCCCCTGTGTTCTCTGGTTCGCATTGAACCATGTACGGGTGAGGTTCCCCGATTATCCGCGACCAGTCTACGACGGAACTCCAAGGCCCTTTCTAGATTCGATCCAGAAAGTTCCTCCAACAGCATCAGAGTGTCTGATTCTGCTAGTAACGTCTGGTGTTGGGTCTCCTGAGAACACAACATTGCTTCGGACTCCTCACTTCTCACCAGAAGTTGGTGCATATGCCTCATGGGCGTGTACGTGTACACCGTCAGTCCGCTACGAACCCGAACAGGGCTATCCTGATTAGGCATTGACTCCACTGGGGCAAGGAGGTGAGCCGTGATGTATCTCCTTTGTCTACGATTTTTTGCAGCGATTGCGTTAGCATCCTCGTTGTTTTCTTCACCGATTTTGGCTGCCGCCGCTGCTAGATTCGCGTTCCGACGGATTTGGATAGCCTGATAGTTAGGGATGTTAACCTTCGAAGGGGGGGGTTCAAACCGTACAGCTCCTGTTCTGTAATTAGATGCTCGGTAGAAGATTCGTAGTCCTGTCTCGCCGCAGAACTCTTTCTCTCTTCCATGAGTGTGAGGAAGGAGGGGAAGTATTCCCCTCGAGTTTTGAAACGCTCGTCCGTAATGTGCCTCTGCCTCTAACAATTCCAACATCCTTTCTGGATCCAATAGGACGTTGTTCAGCCAGAGAAAGTGTAAGGCCTGGGTCAGAATAGGCCTTAGGGTAGGGTTTGGTATAGGAAGGTTTATGTTGTAGCGTGCTAGGAGCAGGCTGGAGCTCGAAGGGAGCTACGGAACCGCGACCGAGGACAGGAATGACCTAGTAGTAGCTGGGGCGAATAGGGGTGACCCTTGAGGGGGTCCCTAGGAGGTCCAGAGAGGTCCCTAAGGCGTAAGGAGGTTAGGTGGAAGTACGGAACCTTGTGATATTGCGTAGTAGGAGTTGCACTCGCTAGAACCTCAATATAGGATTCGAATAGGTCATAGATAGGAATGAGTCTCGAGGTGGTAAGCTCCCGAGAAGGTATACGCCCGGGAGGGTAGGTTCCCAGGGACTGGGCTGGAGGATGGACGTCCTTGAGTGTTATAGGTGGTAACGGAGAAGCGGTATGTGGTTCGACGTGAGAGGTAGCTTCGACGTTACTTAGATCGAGGTCCCAAAGCTTAGGAAGTAGCTAGGGAGCTCGAGGAGGTTTTGGGAGGTTAGCACACCAAGGCGGTCGGCGTTGGGGAGTTTTAGTATTGTTCGAGGGAGCTCGGGAACTCACTCGGATGGCTTAGACGTGAAGTAAAAGCGTGTATTGGACCATATAGACGATCGAAGAGACAATAGACAAGAGTTGAGAGAAACAGAGATAAAGAAATAGAGAGTAAAGAGAATTCCGTATAGGTAGCAGGTACAAAGGGACAGGGACTGGACCTATGTAAAGGGTGTGTGTTCAAAATATACCAAGCTGGGGCTTCGGGACATTGCGGCGCTACTCAAATAGGTACGGCAAGTGAACAAGAGAACATTTGGAGACATGAGGCAGCTAATCTGAGGGAGGTAATCGAGATTAATACTTAAAGGGGTTGGCGGTTAGGAGGGTTCTGTATGTGTGTTGGGTTGGAGGACGTTTGGGTAGTCAGGAATACTTGGGGAGGTATATGGCGGTTTGGGGAGGTCTGGAGGTGGCGTCAGAGGTTCCCAGGAAGAGGAGATTAGAGAAGGAGGGAAGCATTACTTGGATGGAACGAACAAGGAGGTTGCGGTTTAGAGCCAGTGCATGACAGAAAGTCCAATCGATTCGCCGGGGTCATCAGCCACTGCTGAGCCTTCTCTGGGAGGTCTATTTCCAGTTCAGTTCCCACTGTTAGGAACTGTACTCGTAGGTCTGAAAATTCGAGATCGTCTCCCAATATTTCGATCCCCATTAACTCCAGGACCTCCCTTAAGACCATAGCTACGTCCTCCGGGAAACACTCCTGGATTCTAATGACATCTTCTAGTCGCAACGTCATCTCCAACAATGGTTGCACGGGAAAGTTGGTCCTGCTATGATGTACCGCGTGTGTACGCTCCCAGCTGGGCATATTCATAGCCGGACTCCTCAGGAGGCTGGAGAGTGAACTTCCTCGTCTCGGGGGAGGAGGGTTAAGGGACTGTACGGGAGGAGTCGGTAACCTCCTGGAGGACGCCCGAGATTGTTCAGATGCTGCTAGTGATACCCTCCTCTCCGGGAGTTTCTCCTGCTGGCGTAATGTAAGAGGTTCCTCACTTTCCCCTTGTATCCTTTCTATAGCGGCTACTTGGCCGCTGACTCTTCCTCCTGCGTTCAAGGCTGATTCCATATCTAGCTGCAGTACTGGCCCAGGGGGAGGTCCTCTCGTTCCCCAAGTGGGGGAGTAAGTGAAACCTCCCATGGGGCTACTGGCATTTTGGATGTAACCCATGGAGGCGTACCTCCGCTGCGGTTGTCCCATCCCAGGGTCCACTGGAGGGGGTTCTTGAACCGCAGGTTGGCGTCCCTCAGGGGTCCTTACGTTGCTGGCGGTTTCATTCCTGAACGATTGCTCTGGGATTGACATCAGGCGTTGACCAGCTGCCACCGTGACGACGGCGGAGCTAGCAGCCTGGGTTGGCTTTTGAGCTTGTGTCGTGTTTCCACGAGATAAGGCGCTCTTTTGTTTCTTTGATTCGATCTTGGAACTAGAAGGTTGTTCCGTTGACGTCGCCGACATTTTGTCGCGACGAGTCCGTTCGGTGACGGGAGAGCTTGGTATAATGTAAGACCTGGGTCAAAATAGGTCTTAGGGTAGGTTTTGGTATGTGGAGGTTTATGTTGTAGCGTGCTAGGAGCAGGCTGGAGCTCGAAGGGAGCTACGAGAACCGCGACCAAGGACGGGAATGACCTAGTAGTGGCTAGAACAACGAGATGGTGACCCTTGAAGGGGTTCCTAGGAGGTCCAGGGAGGTCCCTAAGGCGTAGGGAGGTTAAGGAAGAGTGCGGGACCGTACGATATTGCGTAGTAGGAGTTGTACTCGTCAGAACGTCAATATAGGATCGAGTAGGTCATATGTGTAACTGGGTCTCGAGGGTGTAAGCTCCCGAGAAGGGATGTGCCAGGGAGGGTAGGTCCCCGGGGGCTAGGCTTGAGGATGGACGTCCTCGAGTGTAGGAGTTGGTAACAGAGAAGCAGTACGTAGTTCGACGTGAGGGGTAGCTTCGACGTTACCTAGATAGAGGTCCCGAAGCTTATAGAATAGCTAGGGAGCTTGAGGAGGTTTGGGGAGGTTAGCTCACCAAGGCGGTAGGCGTTGGGGAGCTTTAGTATTGTTCTAGGGAGCTCGGGAACTCACTCGGATTGCTTAGACGTGAAGTAAAAGCGTGTATTCGATCGTATAGACGATCAGAGAGACAATAGACAGGAGTAGAGAGAAACAGAGATAGAGAAACAGATAGTAGAGAGAATTCCGTACGGTTAGCAGGTACAAAGGGACAGGGACTGGACCTATGTAAAGGGTGTGTGTTCAAAATATACCAAGCTAGGGACGTTTATGTTACAGAGGATACTTATATAGGTGGGCTGAATAGGTAAAGGGACATTGTAGTAAACGAGCATCTAATGGGGCTGGCGTAAAGTGCAGAACCCATGAGGCTAAATTGATAGGGGATTGTCCGGCGGCATACGCGAGTCGCGGAGCTGTCGCTTCAGATGGAGGGTAGCATTGGTCAGGAGGTTGGCTAGGGTTCCGTGGTTCATGGGGGTATCATGGGAGGTTATTCGGGAGGTGCAAGAGAGCTGATAAGCGGTTCTGGGATGTCTAGGAGGGTAACAAGGGGAGCTTTTAGGGACAGGGCATGACACTAACCATATGGATTTCTTTTTACTCTCTGTTTCTCTATCTCAGTTTTTCTACTTTTGTCTTTTGCCTCTACAATCGTCTAAACAATGCAATATACGCTTCTACTTCACGTCTAAGCAACCCAAGTGAGTCTTCAAGCTCCCTCGACCAATACTAAAGCTCCCCAATGTCTACCATTTTGGTGAGCCAACCTCCCCCAACCTCCTCGAGCTTCCCAACTGCTCCACAAGCTCTGGGACCTCAATCTAGGTAATGTTGAACTATGCACCGCTTCTCTGTTACTACCTCCACCACTTGAGGATGCCCGCCGCTACCCCCACTTCCCGGGCTTATACCTTATCGGGAGCTCACATGTTCGAGACCCACATCAACTACAATTCACAATGATCCTACGTTGACATTCCTAGCTAGTACAAATCATACTACGTAGCGCTCTTACGTCTACTGGTTCCCGTTACTTCTACCTTCCCTCGTTGTGTCCTAGGGACCTCCCTGGACCTTCTAGAGCCCCTTCAAGGGTCACATCTCGCAATTACAACCACTACTAGGTCATTCCTGTCCTCGGTCGCAGTTCCCGTAGCTCCCTTCGAGCTCCAGCTTGCTCTTAGCATGCTACAGCATAAACTCCTCATACCAAACCCAACCTTAAGACCAATTCTGACCCAGGTCTTACAGTATGAGTATCATGCTGCACAGCTTGGTACAATATATGGTGTTGTTTTCAGTACATCACTTATTGTGGTAATTTCGGGACTTGTGTGTGTCTAAAGAAATGGCACAGCTGCCATTTCCAACTTGATTCATATCACAAAGATGACTTCAACTCGCACAGTTCTTTATAAAATGTTGGACTTGCCACAACATGGTGCTGCACATCTTAGATGAATATGCTGGTGCCAAACAATGACATCACAATGAGGATTGCCCTGAAGGTGGACTGGGGTTACCAGGAGGCATAAATAACAATATTCTTTGCACCAGAGCTGGGAATTTTAGTTACAGTAATTTTTTTCAGGAGAACTCCTAGGGTCTTCCTTGGTACCCAAGGTCACAGGATGTGAAATTCATGCCCAACCACTAACACAAAATCCAACTGAGCCAAAAGGCTACTATGACAGGATAATTGTCATAGGTGGTTGGGACTATATATACCACATGTATTAAGACCTCTCCACATAATCTTAACACAGGATTGCATTAAATATGTAGTCAGAGTCTGTAAGACGCACTTTTAAATTTAATTATTCCCAGCCAATTCTTTGCTTTGAGCAAGAAGAGTCTTTACTTCTGTAAATCGAGGGGTGATTGTACAATTAAATGGTATTGGACGACTGTGCATACATAGTGCACCCAAGTTAACAGACCATAAGGAATTCATAGCAAAGTGAACAGTAACTCACACAACCAATCCATCATTAATGCTTTTTGATTCAATGGGCATGATAGGATTCCCTTGGGAGTCATGCACAGGACCAATGTTCACTGCCCAGAGTAAACAAGCAATGTCAATGAACAAGGAATTGTTTGCTTTGAGCCCATAAAATCAGACTAAGTCACTTCCTATACACATTTTAAATAAGAAATTCAACCTACCAACATGTCGACCTATGCACAGACTGTGTAAAGAGAGCCGAAAAGAAAAATTAGTGCATCTTTGAAAGTCAGAAGGGGAGAAATTGTTATCACCGTCTTCCAAATCCATAAGTGACATGACCTTAATAAGGCCAAACAATTTTGCTTAGTCCACGCTCATGCAAGAGGAAAAACCATCACCCACCCTCTACAAGATACAACAGGTTCAGTCATTAAAATTTTACACAGCTTAGGGAGGAACAGCACAAACCCTCTTTCGTATCAGCCAATATAGGTTTCAATTGACTATTCTCGTCAAGGAAACGCCCCGGGTTAAACTCTGAAGCATCTGAACCCTGAATATCAACGAAAGAATTACCATAAAAATGCAGAAAAGTTCCAAATTAATCAATCATACATACATAAGCTTCAACATCTCTGTTCAATGACCTGTAATATGCAAAGTAGATTCAGTATGTATTATAATCTAAAAGCTTGACCCATTTTAGGCCTCACACACATACCAGACATTAGCAATACAGATAGTGCCTTTAGGAATGAAGAACCCTTTGTACCAATCATCTTGAGTGGACTGGTGTGGTAAACCTTGGGAATGAAAATACTGTCAGAATCCCCAGAGTAACAGAGATCTAGTGCAGCAAGAGCACTCACCAACAGGATCTGTAAGGCACCAGTGTAATGAGAACATGATTTAAAGACAGGTTTCACAGTAGTGGATCATGTAACACCAAGTAGATAAGCAAGTACTCACCGACCGGATGCCATCTGAGTGCCTCCCGAACAGTGGCCTGGAGATACGGAAGATGCGCTTGGTCAGCAAATGTGGGTAAACGACCCCGACCGACGACAGTATCCAGTTCTTGTTGGATTTTCTTCTGAATGTCTGGATATAAGATCATGGCGAGCATGAACCAAGAGAGAACTCCCGCGGTTGTTTCTGCGCCGGCGGTACTATACCCATAAATTGGATCAAAAGGCTGAGTGTATGTGATATTTCAAGGACGTACTATAATGTTGCTGCTAGCCAAGCAGACTCTTTATCACTGAGACCGTGTCTTTCGCTATCGCGAATAAGATTAGCGGCGAAGCTGGATCGCTCTTCCCCGCTTGTCTGGGGAGATAAGGGATTATGAGAAAAGAAAATCTCTGAGCATACTTACACAAAAGGACAGAAAACGGCAGGTCACTCACCACACGCTGTCTAGCCTCAAGAAAGAAGCCTTCGAAGAGCTCCGAATCCTTGCGATACCACTCTTCCGCCTCACGCTTCCACTTGGCTATTGAGCTTGGAATGTACTTCATCCACGTGAAAAATTCAACGTAATGAGCACCTGGGAACGCGGCGCGGACGATACGTGTGATGAAATCGTTGATGCGAGCAATTTGTGGATCTTGAGTGGAGGTAATTGGAGGCTTGTCATAGATGACAGACCAAATCATTGAGGCTGTCGCGCTGGAGAAATAATACATTGATATTTCCCTCGAAGAAATTCGTAAATGAAGGAAAACTCGCCGTCGAATTTCTTCGTTCCAGAGTTCCGGGTGTTTGAGCAGTCCATCTACGAGCAAGATAGCCTCTCTAGATTGTGGGGCATAGAAGTCTGCGGAAGCCGATTGGCTCAAGCCTTCGTGACCTGCTCGACGCATCCTCCGCCAGCTGGATATCGGCAAAAACACATATCAATTGCATTTGTTGCGACCTAAGAACAGAAATTTGGATGTACTTACATATCATTGTATTGAGTGAAGACGACCAACAGTCCTCCCGTTAGAATTTCGGAAGCAACTTCAGTAAGTTAAGATTAGGAGATGACAAATGAGTCTTGTGAGTCACTTACCAATAAATCTGGGACGATCACTGTAAATGGGGCCTCTGCGATCAAGCAAATCCGCTGCAACTTTATGCGTGTTCATGATCACGATGCTTCGCCCAGCAACGCTGATATAGACAAGAGGACCTGCGTACCACGTTCCATGATTGAGTCATCGTAAGATTTAGGATGTAATTGAGCCCACGCACCGTACAGCGCGCTTTCCATTCCGCAAAAGTGACCCAAGCTTCCATGCTCAATTGGAATAAATTTCCAACGAGAGGTAGTCCACGAGGTCCTGGAGGTAAATGACCTTTCCCAAGGGCAAAAACGCGGCGATATAGATAAACGAAAGCTGCAAAGCCAGCGAGTAACGTCCATTTTGAAAGATGATGGAAAAGATAGGTCATATTTTCGATGCTATCTACGATGGTCATTGTAGTAAATCAATTCAGCCCGGGTTCGAGTTGGATGGACCCCTGCTACTTTGGAGGATATGGGGGGAAGAAAGCAAGAAGGAAAGGAGACACGAGATGACGAAGAAAGATGAAGACGGGAGAAATCAATCACATTTTGACGTAGGGTGGGTAGAATTTGTCGAACTGAGTAGTCCGTCTTCGAAGTTTCTAAGATCTAGTTAAGGGTTGGTGTATGGCTCCATGAGGGTTCCACTGAAAGGTTGAAGTGGTAAGACATATCAAGTGATTAGGACTCGTCTGCTGAAAGGCTGACTGATGTCCCATTGAATACATGAGTATTACCTTACTTAGTGAAAACCAAAAACTAGCGCGCGGTTCGAACGCGCTTCTTCGTGAAGGTGAAAAGAGCTTCTAATTTTCTATCAGTGAACCTAACGAGGAATCAATTAATCATGATCAAGTTGGAAAAATCGTCACGTGCTTTTGGCGGCAAGTACCGACCGCATGTGCAAGAAGGAAAGTTTTTGACTCTGCTCTTTGCCACCACCACTATATCGATTATCTTCACCGATGACATCTAATGTTCCAATCGCTGGCAGCAACATTACCGCGCCAACACCTCAAAACACGCCTTTGACTCATGCACCGATTGCGGCTGGTCTTTCAAGGCCAACTGTCCCCGATATCTCAGAGGATAAAGAAGAGGACAACGACGACGACGACGACGACGACGACGCTGATGCGCTGCGCGAACAGGCACTGGCGATGGTTCAAGGAAAACTCGCAGGATTGATCGGAAAAAGCTCCGGTTATCTAGAGTCTCTACCTGTCGAGGTTAAACTCAGCGTCGAGGGGCTCAAGGGTATACAGGTGAAGCACCACGAACTTCAAAATCAATATAAAAGAGAGTGTCTTGAGCTGGAAAAAAAAGTATACTCACCTTTCGGTATCCTTTTGTTGCCAATTTCCTGACCTTTGTACTCCAGTATCTCGCTCTCCAAAAGCCTCTGTACGAACGCAGAGAAGCTATCATCAACGGATCTGAAAAACCTACCACTGAGGAGATCACAGCTGGGGAACAACAGTCTTTGAAAGATGACGAAGACTACATCCCTGTGCCCAAAGAGAACATCGTTCCATCTGCCATCCCAGAATTCTGGCTCACCGCTCTCCGAAATCACATTGGCCTCGCCGATCTCATCACTGAGCGCGATGAAGGCGCTCTCAAACACCTCCTCGACATCCGCCTCTCATATCTCAATGAAAACGAAAAAGAGTATGAGGGCAAGCCCGGATTTAAAATCACCTTCATCTTTTCGCCCAACGAGTTTTTCGAGAACGAGACTCTCGATAAATCGTACCTTTATCAGGATGAGGTTGGATATTCTGGAGATTTTGTCTACTACAAGGCGATCGGAACAGATATCAAGTGGAAGGAGGACAAGGATCTCACGAAAGAGTACGAGATCAAGAAGCAACGGAATAAGAGTTCGTATATATATACTGTCTATATTTTTTCAATTCTCTATACTAACGTCCTGCCCTAGATACCAATCGTACACGTCTAGTTCGGAAAGCTCGGCCTACGGAATCGTTTTTCAACTTTTTCAATCCTCCTGTCCCTCCATCAGACGAAGATCTAGAGAGCGGTAAATACGATGAGGAAGAGCTCGAGGACATTGAGGACAAATTCCAGCTGGATTACCAGATCGGCGAGGATCTCAAGGAAAAGGTATATCTTTTTAATTGTACTTTCTTCATCCAATTCATCCGTGTCTTTGCTCCAGATCATTCCAAGGGCCATTGACTACTTCACTGGGAAAGCCTTAGAATACGAGGTTATGGACGATGATGAGGACGATTACGAGGACCTCGATGATGATGACGACGACGATGGTCGATTTGACGATGTATGCTCACTTCCTTCTCTGTCTTTCTTTTTCCGACTCATAATTTCTTTACATCCCTAGGACTCTGAATCCGAAGTTGAGCTTGCACCGAGACGTCGTGGCCCACCAAAAGGTCGAGGTGGTGCTCCTGCAAATGCGGGAAACGTCAACCCAGAAGAGTGCAAGCAACAGTAGTCAGGTATGTAGCAGAGAAAAGTCAATTGATCCTATCGATTACACTTATCCGGGTAATTGTAGACATTTCGCAACACCATTTGCTCTTATTTCTTGATCTATATGTCTAGTCTATGTTCCACTGGTTGCACGCGTACTTTCTACTGCCTACATTACTTTCTTTCAGGTTCTTATACCTTGTGCGGTTTTCGAATAGTTGGCCTCTCTTACACAATCTTTTGGTTTACTTGTACATAATCAACTTGTGGCTTCGAAAATCGTCTAATGTCTGGTACAAGCAGACCAGATGACAGTCATGTGAACGATCGCAGTATGTTCAATTGAGTGTTCACAGAGTTGAATATTTATTCCTACATTGATAATGGTACATCGCATTTACAGAAGTGGGTAACTAAGTTGCACCAGCCATGTTTGACTTGCTCGACTTACTCTGCCGGTGCGGGCGATTAAGCTGGAATGGGAACCTCGGCTTGCGGCGTCAACCTCACCGCATGCCTCAGGATGGTGTTTTCGAAATCAACGGTGGCGGAATGTGCTGTGACGCGGTTATCCTAGATCAGACAGGAAGAACAGTAGAAAAGTCAATATGAGCTCAAAGACATGAGCAAACACCGAATAACAATAACGTTTAGCTTTTGCTCCTTGGACTTGCCTTGCCTAGGAGTTAAGCAAAGAAAGATAGGATATATCGCGGAAATATAGATGTCAAGCAAGACAGCAAAACATATAGGGGGAATACGTGATCACGACCAAGCAAAACATAAAAGCACTTACCCATACTACCACTGTTCCCGGAGCGTACACGGCTCTGATTTGGAAATCGGCACCCTTGGCGATGTGGTCGAAAAGGAAGTTCAGGATGAGGTCCGACTCTTCCTTCTTGAATCCCACGATACGCCTTGTGAAACCTTGATTCACGTAGAGCGCTTTCTCTCCTGTGACTGGATGTTTTCTGACTAGAGGATGCTATAAGGGTTTGTTACGAGGAGAGTATATTGTATCACTGATACAAGAGGCTTACCTCGGTTTCCACGGGTTCCCTGCGTACAGGACCTCCTCGTCGTTCAGAAAATTCTGCTTGATAGACTGCAGAGTGTACAGCGCGGAGCCCTTCAAGGCGTTTCTGGAATTCGGGTGACAAACGCCTATACGCTTCCACTTGAGATAGGAACAATGTGTCACCCCCTACACCGGGCTAGAACAAGGACGAAGGTGAGAATTCCAAGGGGTGGCCAGAAAGAGGGAGAATACATGAAAAGGAATTGAACATAAATTTGCAATAGAGGACGGAGATATTCAAGGTTTTGAAAGGTTTCAAGTGGCGACGAGACAAGCGTACCTGGTCAAGAATGAAGAAAAATGTGGTACTCGGTGGCTGTTTTTCGTACGACTGAAAGTAAAAGTTAGAACAAAACTTAGTGACGTCCATACGAGCGAAAAAAAAGAGGTCCGACTCACAATGTCTGAATGCCAACTGACGCCGCTCACTTGATCTCTTCCGCGGTATTCCCTGAACTCGTCATGTTCGGGGTCCCGATACACTAATGGAAAATGAGTTTCCATGGGTGGTTACTAAAATCTCTAACCCCTTACCGACATGGAATTCTGGATACCCTTTGACGTTCCCGGAAGTCGGGTGCCTCTGAATGGGTCCAAAGTGTCTAAAGGGAAGATAGAATCAAGGAAATAAGGTCAGACACAACTCGTTAGACCGACTTCATGGCCCGTAAACATAGACTATGACACCGCGGCGCACCTAGCTATCGCAATCTGCCGTTCGGGTCCAATGTCCTTGAAATCCTGATCCCTGAACAAGAGAACTTTCCGCTCAGCAGCAAAAAGGGCGAGTTCGTCTAAACCTTCTTTGCCCAATTGGGATATTTGGACACCAGTAATTTCAGTGCCAATGTAGGGGCTTATGTTCCGAGTAGTGGTATTCGGTGTTAGGAGATTAGGTTTGGCGGGGTCAGCATTTACACCAGCGTCGATGTGTTCTAAGAGGGGGAGGTAAAAAAGGAAAGATGAAGGAAGTGAATGGTTATTACTCACCAAAAAGTTGAGTGGGGGGGAACTTTTCATTGACATCGAAATACGGGTAGTAGAAAGGGTATGACAGCTACATACCAAAGGAACATTATATTGAGCCGCAGTCGATAAGTACAAAGTTATAACCTACCTTGGACTTCAGGCCTGCAATAGGGTTTGGCAATTCTTCTCCTTTCAGCTCAGCTACAGAGGGAGCCATTGTGATTTCCTTTCGAAATGAAAATCAGTCCAGCTGTTCAACTTGAGGTTTTCTTATATCTCGATAGCAATTCTTTGAGAAACACCATAAGCATGCAATATGGGCACTACAAAGCGCAATTGAAGAAAAGAGATTGCAAATTCGCAGGAGAATGATCATCTGCCCGGTAGAATTTTGTGGTGAGAGAAATTTCAAGATACTCCGCCACCGAAAGAGAATGACGGATTTCTACGAGCGATGGCGCGAGTTGATTCAAGCCTTGCGAAACGCCATCGAAAAAAATAGGAATGAATCTGAAATCACAACAAGAATGCTTTCTCCTGAGCTTGCTCTTTAAACATGAATGAAATTTGTTAAATAAAACTCTACTCCGCCTTCGGAGAACCCTGTAAGAACCCTTGACCATCATATTCAAGAGAGGCTAGCGCAGGCGCCACGACACCCACAGAAATCAAAGGTGTAACTAGCGATACAAAACGATGCCTGGCCTGGGATGTTATAGCCCATATTACAAAGGAAACGCTCGTCCAAATGACATCCCAACCGATGGACGATTGAGCAGGGTGGGAGAAGAGAGCACCCCAGAGAGCACCCACAAAGGGCTCATCAAGAGAATAGTATAGAACCATAGAGTTCCACATATGGATAAACGCCGTCACCACAAAAACCAAAAGATAAAGCGAGCTGAAACTCAGTGAAAAACGTGGGACAAAAGACGTATCTAGATATGGTCTAAAAAACAATGGGACTGCCGCTAATGTGTGCATGACGAGAAGATTTGGCAAAAAGATTCGTTCGTCGGTAAACGGGGAATATGAGACGGTGACCAGAGACAGGAATATACTGAGCCAAAGCACCGGACTCGCAGACCTGTCTTGACGTGTTGGAGGCGTCGTTGAAAGACACACAGCAACGTAGAAGAGATTGGAAGCCACGGATATCGCAACGAGTTGTCCTAGAAGCATGTACATCCAAGCATGTTTGATCTGGCGGTGTTTACCTGATACCATGTTCAATGAAGAATGAAGATAAGGGTGCTTGATGAGGTACAGCACCTTCTACAAAGATGAAGATGGTCCAAGCGCCGACGGTGTACGAGCAGAGCTAGAATCAAGATTGATAGAAGGACGGAAAGTAAATTGACCGGCGACGAACCTGTTGGCTAATCCACCAATTCACAGGTCTGGAGCAGACAGTGTACCAAGCTTGCTCAAAGAGTGCTGTGTTTATGAGCCATTTGCCCAAACGGTCTACATATGTGCCATTGAAAGTTCCGACTTTGGTTTCATAATCATTCAAACTCCACTACAAACGAATCTAATTCGGAGTGTATATTCACCGTGAAAGGGAAATACGTGCCTGCATGAACCTGAACATATCTTATCATAAAGTCGATACAGCCTATCAAGGTTCCTTTATGAATTCGCTCACAGTACCAAGTATGCATAAATGAGCCAATTGCGAGGAGAAAAAACAATGTAGCCCGTTTCCGATTCAGGGTATTCTTTTGAATGGCATGTTGTCGAAGAAGAATGTTGAGTAAAATTCCAAGTATTACAGCAATGATAGCAAAGTAAGAGGCAAAAACAGCTAACGCGACATAGCGGTTCATGACAGCGAAGGGAATCAATAAGCCCCAACAACCCGGAACGTAACGTAATAGTCCTGAGTCAGACGCGACCAGGAGCGACCAGGACGCGTCGGTATCTCAACAATTCCGCGTCCACAAGCCTCGAACCAAGTATGTACAGCACACACATAACTGACATCGTCCTTCTCAATGACTCACATTGAATGCCCGTTTTTTCCGCAAGTGCTTGCTGTCTGACAGTGAGATTCAAGCGCGTAAGCCTCTAGATTCATCAAACCTCCCTGTTCCAAGGTAATGGCTCGATTTCTTCCATACACTTCAATTCTTCAGGCTCTGTAATCGAACGACTTTGAAAAACTACAGATGCTCCACATTGTTCCCCCTTGGGCCTGCTCAGTACATATTATAGTAATGGCCAGTAGCTCTAATGCGATCTCACCGTTCTCCTGGGTGCTATCATTTTCATTGATTCTCTACCCGCTTTTTTATTCTCCAGTGCTGCCAGCTGTTTGTCTTCGACATCCAATTCTTGCAAGGTCATGAGTTTTGTGGACTATCTAGACCGTCGAAACGTAGGCACGTCCAACTATGTAGTAGTCACACCCGCGTCTCTATGTAAATTTAAATGTCAGCTGCGATAGGCTGAATTCCTGATCATTGTGCGGTAGAGCAAATAATCTAGTCAATCTTTCGAGGTTTTTTTGGTTGAGGACAAGAGGAGGTGAAGGCCCCCGGAAACTACTACTGAACCCCACCCGGCCAGATGCTCTAAATGACGCTATGTTTTGGGCCTGAATGACGCTATTTCGGACAAGGATTGGTCACGTGTAGTCCAAAAATTTCTCCCGGAAGTGTAAAATTTCCATTTTTGCTACTTATTTAGGGTCTTGACTCTCTCAAGAGTAGAAGCTTACTAGCTTACGAGCCAATATTGAATCAAGTTTTCACCTTTTAAATGTTATTCCCCCATGAGTCTCAAAATTTTTGCTCAGCCAGCTTGAATGACGCTATAACGGACAAGGTCTGCCCGTTCGAGCTCTATTTGACGCTATTTTCGGGCAGGGATTGAGCAAAGTTTGGGTCCCAAATGACGCTATTTCGGGTGGGGTTCTGCAGTAGTTTCCGGGGGCCTGGAGGTGAGGACGGTGACACTTATATTCTCCAAGCACTGGATATTTGTTTGTCTAGCGCATTTTGTTTAACTCAAATCGTTTTCGGTCAGGACCTGGTTGCCGCAACTGTAAGTCCGAAAGGCCTCAAGAGTCGCCTGCATTGTGAATTCTTTTCTCGAAAATTCCTTTTGGATAGATTGGCTGAACCTGGGTCCCATACAATGCATGACTTGAGGAGCTGCGTCATTAATCTTTGAGCCTCAAGACCAACCTGGTTCTTAGGGCATCCCGAATGTTGCTTCAATATTGGGAACAAAGAAATGCTTACGGCGATACAAAAATTAGCTCTATGTAGACGAATGAAGAGCAATAACTGACCGTAGCTTACTTACGAACTGAGTACTGAGTACTGAGTTTTCGCACTTCGGGCCTCCTAGGCCTTCGTCTCCCACCTTGTTGCGATGTGTATCATCTCCCGATTTGGTCTTAACTGGTACCGCTTTGATATCCACAAGCTTATTTGCTCCCGTAAACTAGGTACGTCCTAAGTGTATCGCCTGGTTAATATTATACGAGGAACCGGACTTAACGTTCTAAAAATCTCAATTGCCCTCTCCTTCGCCACAAAGCTATGTATACCATTTGCCACGTTTGATTTATTGAAAAGAAGTCGACATGCACGGTAATGTGTATGGAGATTATAGCGCGTTCCATCTTAATTCTACCTCTTCAAAGACCTCGACGTGTTTGGTGATTTGGAAGCCTAATCTTTCGAACAACTTGATGCTCGGAGTGTTTTTATCCGAAATACGCGCTATCAAAGAGGTAGGAGGGATGCTATGTGGCATTTTTACTGGAACTTGATGAGTTTCTTCTCTCTGCGACATCTTCACCCGAGGATTCTGGATGAAATGTGATGTTGGACAACCTGTTACATATTGGAACATGAGTCGTAGTGCCTCCTGCGCATATCCCCTTCTACGATACAAGGGCTCTGGGGATTTCTCCTTCAGATAATCACATATTGAGTGAGGCAGTTGTGAATTACCCGCAATCATGATCTCTGCTTCCGCAGTAAACTCCTGACCATCATCGAAGGGCAGACTATTAGTTGATTCGGATACGGAAAGCGGGGTTCTAGAGAAAAATATATTGACATCCCCTACCATGGGAAGGGATGAGACTTGGGAATCTGTGGGATTGATAGTATCCGGGATGAAGGCATCGCCTTCACGGGCCAAGATGATGAATGTCAGCTTATCCTCGTCCATCTGCCATTTTTCTGCAATTGCATACGGGTAAGTAGATCTGGTTAGTTCCGTTATTGTTATATGGAAATAATACGATAAATCCTACGTTGCATGTCATATTCTTGGTCCAGTGTCAGAGGTTCACTTGCAGTCAAAGTTCGGAGCTCTTCATTTTCCATCCAAACATGATATTTCTAGGACAAGCAAGGGGCCCGGCGAGAAAACGAAGAAACACTCAGCTTAAAACGGATCTCTGATCAATCTTTGGACACTCACAGCAACGTGTTCAATTCGATATGGAACTAGAAGGATTTTTTTGCCGACAAGCACTGTGTTCTTGTTGCAGAGCATGAAAGACGTGACAAAGCGGGGTCGGCCCGTCATAGCCGATCTTCTTCAGGTAACTTGGGACGAATGCATGTTATACAATAAGATTATCACTGATGTACTGGTAGACAAAGATACAAAGATGGGATACATAAATTAGATACGTGTTTATGATATAATGGTCCTGAAAGATAAGTAGAAAAGTAATTATTCTTACAATGGTAACAAGTATTCAACAAAACTCATCCTCATTCCTCCAGCCTGAAAGTCGCTTTCTCTCGTTGAATTGTGGTGCCAACCCAGCCTGGAGTACATCTCCCGAGCGACCGGCTGAAAGTTAGTGGTTTCAAGTTGTAACAATGCGATCTTCTGTTCTTTGGCGTAAACTATCACAGTTCGCATCAGCTTTGTTCCTATTCCGCGTTTGCGATGTGCGGGCAAAACAAAGAGGCGTTTCAATTCGCCAAATAATGGCCCATCACTTCTTGACGAACAATCTACATACACCATCAGTTACATATCAGTCAAAAAGTAAAGGATATTTCCGGGAAATCACCAACTTACCGAGGGCTACGCAACCCACAACTTCATAGCCACTATCGGATGTCAGAGAGGGAATCTCAGCGACCCAAAAACGCCTTATGGGATATCCATCTTTTTCATGATCCTGCCGATAATACTGCGAAATGTCGGTCATGTCATGACGGAGACCGTCTTGATAATATCCCATAAAAGTCCTTCGTATTCGGTAGTAAACAAACAGCATGAAGCCGCAGGAAAGGAGAACGATGGCCAGGCCAAGCATTTGGATATCTGTTTGAAGGGCTAATAAAAAAGCCCCTCCGCCAGAAAGTGAAAGAATATATGCAAAATACATCGGAGTCCAATGTAAGAAAGCACGAGTGATAGCAAAGTGACCGGCAGAGTCAACTTGATAGGACAGTCAGCATGAGCGACGGCTGAAATGACTAGGATAGGCCTACCTCCGTTGACTAATCCAGTGAAATATACATGGAGGACATGCGGAGCATCCGACATACAGAACGAGCGTATGGTGACGGAGTTTTGGGTGTCAAGTTGTTTCTGTTCGATGTCCATGATTAGAGGGATATGAGATGTATCCTTAGCCATGTCTGCCCCAGTTATAAGGCGCAGTGTCCCGGCTAGCATGAATACGTTACATTTTCAAGATAAATCGTAGTTGGTTCCGGAAAGCCCGGCTTGCACCCTTGCACCGAATCGCGATCCCGAGGTACAGCGTTACCATCATAATATTTAGAGGCTGAGGTTAATTCTATGTGGGGGAAACAACTTATCTGGACTAAATGCACTGTGACGCTGTCATAAATAAACAAGTTCAGTAACAAGTTCAGTAATTTTGGAAAGCTTTTCCAAAGAACGTCATTTCTATCTCCGCTCTAACAATTAAGAGCGAAAATAGGGTTACACTTATTACTACTTCTGCAATTGCGCTAAAGTTTAACTTTCTAGCTTGCTGAACAAGTCACAATTTAGCGCGTCTTTCAAAAGTCCAGAACATGAACACCTGCAGGCTCTTTTGGCCGACGCAATTTTCGATCTTCTGCTTCTCTACGGGATCGATCGTGTCGAGTGACGCAGATAGCGATGTCCTATATAACCCTTCTTGTTGCGTTTCTTTTTCGTTTTATTTCTTTCCTTCCTACTCTCATCTCTCTCTCTCTCTCAGATTCCAGTCAATCTTTCTCTCTCGCCCAACTGAACGCAGCTAATCCAAATGGCTGGTGACTGTGAAAATGGAAGACCAAAGCGGGTGCTTGTGGTAGGCGCAAGATAGGCTCATGTAAACAGAACGGAACTTTGACAGTCAGATTCTATAAATCAATGTAGGTGGGCGCAGGGGCGGCAGGAATGGCATGTGCCGATACGTTGGCCCAGCATCCGGACAGGTTTCATGTAACCGTTGTGGAGGCTCAAAGTAATTGTGGTGGCCAGATGTTTTCCATCCCGATTGACCAAAAAGAGTTTGGCGCAAGCTGGCTTAATCAAGGTGTACAAGGGTAAACTCCAATCATATACAATTTTCGATACCAACTGCCTAAATCGCTAGTCTAGAGGTTCTCACATTTACCATCATACATTCTATCTTTTCGAAAAGTTGAATCATCATCCCCGACCGTAGGGCTATTCATTGTTATTCAACTATAGCTCGCCTCTCATGTCATTTATCTACTACTACTAGTGTTGATCTCCAGGTGTCATTCGGGAAAGGAAACACTGTATGTATGCTTTGTTATTGAATCCTTTTCAATTCACTTGACACTAATTCGACATTGATTATAAGTTCTGGACCAATGTTTATCCTACCCAGCTAGTCGCGCGTCATAGCAAAGAAATCGAGCGGTTCTCATGGGTAATCAAAGTCATGCGCTGGTTTGAACTTGTTTTCGCTATGATACCCATCAAAGTCAGCTTGAAGATGTTTTTCTTTTCCGATGAGTGAGTTTCCACGAATAATTTTCCTGTTTAGCAGTGTCTGATAATTGAACCCACAGATTCATTAATTCTATGATCTATCCTAGGTGGGCGATAATTGTTGCGCATTCACGTCTACGTACTACACCGCTCACAGTTCCAAATAGCCTAGCGCTTTTCTTAGGTAGCTATTCATGTCGGTTCTGTGCTCCGAAATGTCCAATTGACCTTAATGCGCGCTCGCTTTGCGCTCAGGCACTGGAAACGCCACACCGAACCTCCCAACAGTGATGATGGAGAGATTGTACACGTCCCCAACGTATGGCATGTGTAAGTACTCTCTTTGGAACTGAAATCTCGGCGACTGTACTGCACGGCCAGTCCCATCTGCCAAGCTTTGAATTCTCATGCTACTAGCTCAGAAGCTAATTCTAATACATTTCTTTGTATAGGGTATCCCATCGACCGAAAAATGTTAACTTCAAACTTACCTCCAATGGTGGGTTTCCCGGAAGCTACTGCTGTGTACACGGACTGGCAACACTCCCTCGAGAAAAAGGGCGTCTCTATTCGACTCAATACGCAAGTCAAGGAAGTCATTTCTCGTTCAAAGACGGATGGTGTTCGCGTATCTATCATCCGAAAACTGGAATCGAATTCGTCGTTTCCATCCGAGGAAGGGGCCAAACAACCTTCAAACGATCCGCTCAAGGAAGAACTTCTGGAAGAGACGTACGACGAAATTGTTTTCTGTGTCTTGGCAGACACGGCCAAAAAGCTTTTGGGAAATCAAGCTCGATGGATCGAGAAGAAAGTTTTGGGAGAGACGAAATGGAGTGACGATGTCACAGTGACTCATAATGTAAGTTGTTTCTTCATCGAGTTTTTCATCAGGAACCGCCTGATTTATCTGAATACGCAGGATCTGGATTACATGAAAAGGTGGTATGAACTCGAATATAACAAAGAAGTCGCTGTTTCGGATCTCGGCGGACGCGACGAGTCCGGGAGGGTTGAGAAGGCGAAAGAGTTGTTCCAACCGTGAGTAGGAACACAAATCTCATCGCAATCCGATAACCGTTTTTTACTCTATCTTTTAGTATGTATCTCATTAAGCAAACCCCTGCCGACCAACGGAAGCTGGAAATGAGTTTCGATTGTTCCGCATTCCAGTATCAGCTGCCAAAGGTGGGACCCTGTTTACTGAACCTTGCGCACATTCATGTATATATTGTGTTAGGATGTTCCGTTGGAGAAACATGTTTTTCAGGTGAGATTCAAGTCTCCGAACCGGCTTGTTTTCCGATCTTCCATGTCGGCTGACCAACGAATGTACGCAGACTATTTTCATGAACAAAAAACATGAAGAAACTTGGTCCAAGCATGAAATACAACCTGACAAAATCGGTAAATCTCTTCTCCTTCGCGGCTATTATTCGACTTAACAATTACCAGTTGCCGAAAGTTGGTGGCATCAGCTTTGTCACTCTTATACCCATTACCTCTTTGTCGTGCCGTTTCTTTTCCTCTTGAATCGCGTCCGCAGCCACCGCTATCACACCCGCTTCGCAGGCTCCTGGACTCTAGTCAACGCTCACGAAGTGGCGGTGATTTCCGGTATTGCAGCGGCGTACAGTCTGGGCGCAGATTATCCGAAAGAGTTAAAGGAAGATCAGTTCGCAAGACTTTGCTTTAGGTTGTATCTTCTTCTGGTCCATTGGAGGTGGTTCTCAGGTTGAAGTGTTCTGTGGAAATTTGGAATTGTAACAGCATAGTGTGTTTCTTAATCAGTGTAGATTTGTAATAGACTTCTTCGACTTCTCCTCAGCAATACAACACATTTCCGGAGTATCTTCGTGACGAAATGGACCGGACTGAATTCCAGTAGAGTTTTGGCAGAAATAATCAAGGCCCTTGCGTGTGCTTCTCAGTGTATCCAACAGCCTACCACGGTGCGGACTTTAGACTCCAATCCAGGTGCTCATCTAAATCTCGATGCACAGTGCCCCAATATTGCTAGTCTACGGCAGTTTCGCAACGTTATATACCATCTTGTTCACCATCTGCGATGTATCCGATACTTCAGCACCTTCGATGCAGGGCACTCGTATCTCCCTTGCCATTCCTGTGAGGATAAATCCATCTTCAATCTGGCGCGTTCGCTGCTAGTCTGACAGCCTAAGGAATGAAGAAAGCAAATTTCCTCATGCGTCGATCCCTACAAACGACGGTCCAAGACCGCGAACGGCCACTGGTCCAATTCCCATTGGATGCTGTTAATCTTACCGTCGAAAGGAGCTTTTGTAACGACATGCGAATGCACAATAGATTGAAATGGTACGTAGAGGAGTCAAATAATTATACAGTCGAAGCGACTTGACAACTTGAACGATTGGGGCTTCTAGTTTTGAGCAATGATTAATGACGCGGGCCAGCTGATCATTCAAGGTCAATCCGAACTGCTTCAAGACGGCAATGGCGATGAATAGGAGCAATTTCACCCTTGTTTCGCAGTACATTCGACCGATTACTACGCGCTTTTGAGCACATAGCACATTCAGTGCTTACACTACGAGGAAGGTAATATTATTATTAGATATATACTAACCGGAGTGGTGTAAGTGCTGGATGTCCGTGGCACGCATCCAGGCGCAATGTGTGCAGCACGGGCCCCGGCTGTTCCTCAATGGGACCGTGTCGGTTAACCTACCTACCTACCTACCTACCTACCTACCTACGAATCGAAGACAAGACAAGGTTTTTTTATTCTTTCATGTCGAGTACACCCACTCGGCTACCAGGTAATTCTATCTTTCTTTGACTTTGGCTCTGACATCATAGAGGTGCCGATAGAGTGCGGTACGTTTTTTTTTTCCGAGTTGCTGAATGACTAGCCTTTTGTCTATGGTTTTGAATTGTTGTTTTGTCATGATCCATTTCCTAAACCCTTGCTCAACACAAATCTTCTGACCTTCGACTGTATTTGCGGTCCCAATCATACTTACCTCCTTAGGTCCTTTGTGGCCCTAAACTTGGGGATGTATTACAAAAAGATTAACTCACATGTCGGTTCGGAAGTACCTGGACACAAATATTTAGAGACCTCGTTTACAGGGACCTGTGTTTGGGATTTCTTGACATCCTGTAAATAGTATTTTGTCTTGTGCTCCTCTCCTTTTCTATTCCGACGATCTACTTTATAGATTTCTTAGTAGTGTACACAAAGTGATTAGTTCGAGCACCATGTTCCAACGGCGTCCGAGGATTGTAGGATCATTCCTGCAGTGGTATAGGGAAGCCAATGTCATGGCACAACTCGTCTAGCCGTGTTAGACCTTCTGCTCGCTTCTTTATTTATCGCTCAATGAATCCTTGACTTCTCGGCACTCTCCTACCTTGATTGGCACACACCTCATCTTAGCGTCGCTATGAGTACACAATATGCTTTGCTTGAAGCGATGATCTGAAGCGTTAATAAAAAAAACAAATGATCAAACCTCCTCAAACACCAATCTATCATCATTCATTTCATTGATGTCACTGAATAAGTCACTGAATAAATGCGACCTGGACGAGGCCTTACACTGAATGACAATGACACAACCTTTCCGATTCCGATTCCGGCTCTCATTGGCTGCTCACGGATCAGATATCTAGTGTGGGCTTGAGTCAAATTGTGACTTGGGAAGAGTACAAGGAAAAAAAGTAGCCCCAGCTGGAAAGCCGCGAAGTACGCTGTCACCTCAGTCATGGTTCGGACGAGGCCGAAGGTAGGCACCAGACAGAAAAACAGAAGCAAAAGCAAGTGAAAGAGAGAGAAACCAAATTTCGGAACTCTAAAGCACACTTACCCTGTTTTGTAACTATTATCTTTACCCCGACGTCCAAACACTCGAACCAGAAATTCGTTGAGCCCCGGTGAACACGGTGCTTCATAGTCAGAAGAATGAAATGCATGACGGCGAAGGGCACATGAAAAGATCGCAGAGCATAAGGAACATTACAGATAAACCAAATGGAATCAAGGCTTATTACCCGACAGCAATATCCGTCTGTACATTGAGGTCGTCCACTCCTTGTTCACCGGTTTTGGGAAGTTCATACGTCGCGGTTAGTTGCCGGAATTCGTTGTGCCATTACCAACGGAGCAGAAGAAACAACGGGAAATAAAAGGAGTAAGAAGCGGTCACTGTTCGCTCACATGGTAGGCACGAGGGGTTCAATGTTCAATCTCTTTACTTGGGCATCATCTTAAACCAATGCGTTCAAATCAAGTCTTATAAAGCAGAAACTGCCAAGATCAGCAAGAGGATGATGTTCATGATAGCTGTGTATATGTGTGGATCGACGCGCCGGAGCCGACGATTGAGATCTTGGATAGTGCGTTCTTCTAGTGCATATGTAGGAATTTGGAAATTTCCGTCGAGACTAACAAGCAGTGTCCGTCTGTAGTTGACAAGAGCTCCATCTTTGTGCGAGGATCTGTGTGGCCAGGGCACTCTTCTACTAGGCCTGGCTTCACGGGCGTATAAATCGAGCGGGTGGCGAAGCATCCGACCAGCGAGTCTCGAGCGCGTAAGACCTAGACCTCCTTTCGAATGCCAAAGAGAAACGTTGATTGTGTACGTAAAAGAAAGAGTGAGGAGTGAACATTGAACTTTGAAGGCAGCTGGAGTCTCTGTCAGCGCTTGCCAATGCCAGCTAGTACCGAAAAAAACCCGATTTTACTGCACCGGCCGAATTTGTTTGGCTTCTTTCACTCGACCGAGTCAGTATTTGAATTATGGGGTTTATCCTGGGTTATTATTGCATTCAACGATGAGAAAGGTCTGTATAGTTCGCTCTATATATTGTCTGTGCATAGAAATTAATTTGTACGCAGTAGGAACCGAGAAGAGAGAAAATTAT
Organism: Lentinula lateritia; assembly: GCA_028011325.1. Classification (NCBI taxonomy): domain Eukaryota; kingdom Fungi; phylum Basidiomycota; class Agaricomycetes; order Agaricales; family Omphalotaceae; genus Lentinula; species Lentinula lateritia. The sequence goes on along the minus strand of JANVFT010000161.1, from coordinate 8,533 downwards.
GCCATAGCCGATTGAATAAAATGTCCGAACATTGTTTCCTTCTGCAGCAGATTTCCTGCACTCGAATTGGTGTTTGAACTACGGCTTTCGGTGGGCTGGACTTCGTACGTGGTTGATATCTTATTCGCATTCGACACCAAAACGCCTTTCAACAGCGAAGGTTTTTCTTTTTTCCACCCGACCTTGCGCGTAGGCGAACTGGACTTTACATTGCCGTCAAGAATTGACATCATTTGTTTTGAGAGTCCCTGTGAATTGGATACGGAACTCGGGTGTGAGGTATGATAAATATCCTTGACAGTTTTGTTGAGTAATGGAGTAAGAGGAGCAGAGGGTTTGGTGTTCTTCGGTGCGGGCTTGATTATGGACTCAAAAGTAATCTTTATGAGTGATGTAGATTCGTATGGGAAGTTCTGGTCCGGGTATATACTCAACAATACAACGACACTAATTTCGACGGTCTCACCTGAGCCCTGAAGATTTCCCATGCCTTGTGGTCGGCGTCAAAAACATCTTGCAACCGAAACCCAGCCCCTGCTACCTCATATTCCGGCGTCGTCTTCACGATATGATCTTCGATAAACGAAACAAAATGTGCTGCGAGTACTTTTTGGTCTTCATCGGAAACACTATAATAAGACAAATTCGTCAGCCAATGCACGCAAGAAGTTAATGATCACTGCTGGAAACAACGAGGACCGGGCCGCGGTGTACTGTGAACGTACCTCCTATCTTCGCATTCCTCTCTGAAATACACGTTCAGCTTCGCCTTGCGCCTCGCAACTACCCTGGCGCTGGATGATTGTGTAACGGATTGTGAATCCGCTGTACACAGCGGATTAGATGAAACCGAAGGTAAGGCTGACTGAGATGTCATAGTGCTTGCAGTGATGAGGGCCGATTTGAGAAAGCCCGGAAGATGGATAGATTGTGTTGAAGGAGGAGAACTTCAGAGAGGGTATGGGGTTGCTGCGCACAGATAGGCCAAAAGAGAGGCTATAAGCATGTATCACCGAAGAGAATGAACCAATGACACAAGAGCTCCACAACCTACTATCCTTATCGTCAACAGTCCCCTAGACTCGAGAGGGAGTTGAGACGCGGAGACGTTAGGACTCTTAGGGGGTAAGGTTTCAAACTTTGAACCAGTCGATGTCTCGGTATTTTAAAGTATTGATTTTGCTCTTGAGTCCGCAGTCAACTCATGATCTAATTGCCGCAGACCCACCGCAGACCATGTAACAAGTTGCATTCAGACCGGTTATACAGGACCCCCGATAGGATGCATTGCTGCACTTTGAATGAAACACGTTGTATGAGGTTGTATGTGGATTCCCGCAGGTGGATGGTTGCCATGGGAGAGACCGTATGTGACATGGGAGAAACAAACAGACTTTTGTAAAACAGAGAATCAGAATAACCCCCCTTTATGATATCATCACCAACTGCTACGCAGGTTCTTGGTGAGCCTCAGAGCTATTTGAGTCGAGTGCACCCACATTGGCACTGATTATAATTTGACTAATAGAAGAATGCGATTCTGAGTGATCATAGTAATCAACGCATGCCTAGGAAATTCATTGGGATATACGGCGTAAATGATTGCGAAGGATACATGTGCATGTTACGAGGCTGTAGTTTACGGAAGTATCGTCCTTATGTACAGTACTCCATACAAATTTTGTTTCCTTTTATGGCAGTAGTTTCACCTTATTTGGCGAAATGTAACAGTGAGTTGAATTGAATTGATTTAATGTGACTTGCACGGGACCTTAATCAGCACCACCGTGACTAAGTGATGGCTCATCCTACGTGCCACTCTACTTCTTTGCTTCAAATGTGATACCTTGCTTACACCTTCCATACGACTGTCAACATACATTACTAGTCACACATTCCTTCCCTTTCATTATTATTCTCGTCGTTTTCGATATCCATTCCCCTCATTCGCAACCTGGCATCCTCTTCGTCATCTTCCATCTCATTTTCGTTGTTTTCGATATCCATTCCCTTCATTTGCTTTCCGGTATTTTCTTCGTTGTCTTTGAACTCGAGACATCGCTTGAGGGTCGGCTGCATTCTGATATTCAAGGACTGTGCTTTGACCTTTTCCTTCAGCCATTTCTATGCAAAGTCAGTCGTTTCCTTCTATCAATCCTTCATGTTTACTCACTTGCATGTGAGTTGCATCCAAAAGTGTGATATTGCGAAGCAATAATCTTGCCTTCAACTCACTTCCTCTTCCAAATGCGACCATACTGAATGCAATGTCTACAATATCACCCACGTGCAGTCTCTGAGTGTCAGCGACTGGTTCTAGTGACAGGTATCACCAGGCGTCACACTCAAGAAAACCTCAGTTGGCGGAACGATAAAGGAAGCAAGCAAAGTTCTGGGCTAAACCAGGTAGAATAGACAAGATCAAAGCTAAGGAAATACAGCAAGTAACTACAGCTTATATACGAGTAAACAACCCTCTGCCCTAGTAATGCCCAACGCCCTGGGTTAGTGGTAAACATGAGTAGAACATAAGTAAAGCAATGTGTAAGTAATGAAAGCTCGATCGTCATGCTGTATATGTGTTGTAAGACTGCTGTGTTTAATATAAGTAAATGAAAAGCGCATGTTGTATCAGTAAGCATGAATAATAGGTCAGGTGACAAGATAAGACAAGATATAGGATAAGGGAGATAGAGGATAAGACAAGAGATAAAAGATAAGACAAGAGATAAGGAAAAAGATAAGATGGAAAAGAAGTGATTGTAACATTACCCCTCTCTTAAGGTGCGAATTCCATGACGCGCAAGTCGATTGACAAGTGCTTCAGATGGCATGTTACTTGGGATCGGTTCTATGTCGGATGTAGGAACTGGTCGGAACAATTCAGTGGGAAACTGAGCAATCGGAATCTCGATCCGTTTAAGGACTCAAGGCCTGGGCTTGTTAGGATACTTCTTATGGAAGTCCTGAACAGCTTCCTTGGCATTCGTCATATTAGCTGCAGGTTCCCACGTCATTTCATGCGGTCCATAACCTTCCCATTTTACCTTGTATTGGATGCCGTTCCGATACTTGCGTGAGTCAACTACTTCTTCTACCTCGTATTCCTCTTCTTCTCCTACTACTTCTGGAGGTGGTTCGGTGTTTCGGGGTTGTGTCGGGAACTGGGGTTCATGGTATGGGGATAGGTGTGTTTCGTTGAAGACATTATGGATTCTTTTCCATGTGCGAGGGATGTCGAGTTTGTATGAGCTGGGTCCAATTTTTTCAAGAACTTTAAACAGTCCAAATCGTTTGTCACCGAGTTTCTTCATTGGATGGTCTGTCGTTATGTTAGTTCCTTCGAGCCAAACTTTATCACCAGCGTTATATTCTATCGCCTTGTTCCGGTGTTTGTCATATTGGCGCTTCATGTCCTCAGCGGCTTTTTTCAGTGCCGATCCTACTTCTTCTCTGATCCGTTTCATACTATCGGCAAACTCCTGGGCCGTCGGGTTTTTTGACATCATCCTCGGCGTGGTTCCTTTGTATGGGTGTCTGCCGTTGTCTGCGTAGAAGGGTGAAACTTTTGTGGCTGATTGTACTCGGTCGTTATACGCAAACTCCATCATAGGAAGCCATTCATGCCAGTCACTCTGATGATGATTTACGAAAAGGCGGATGTAATGTTCAATTTCTTGATTTATCCGTTCTGTCTGGCCATTAGTCTGAGGGTGGTATGCAGTTGTATAGTTGCTTTCGATTCCCAGCAACTTGTACAGTTCTTTCATGAAGCGGGCGTGGTACTGAGGGCCTCGATCGTGGACAATCTTCCGGGGCATTCCATGGACCGGGAATACTTTGTCACGATAGACACGTGCCATCCCTTCAGATGTTATCGTAGTATGCATGGCAAAGAGTCGTAATCTCTTCGTGAAGTGATCAACAAACACGCTGATGGCATTGTACCTTCCAGACTCCGGTAACTCGCCAATCATATCTGTTCCGATGATTTCCCAAGGCTCAGATGGTATGTCATGTGGATGTAATGGTCCTACAGGCTTGGTACGATGTGTCTTTGTAGCTTGACATTTTTCGCAGCCTTCTACGTAGATTCTGACGTCCCGACTGATTCCTGGCCACCAGTAATTGCGTGTAATCAACTCAATGGTTTTATAGCGGCCGGGGTGTCCTGCTGTCTGGGCGTCATGATGTACCTGTATGATCCGTCCTCTGAGTTCTTTGTCCTTAGGGACATAGATACGTCCTTGCCAAACTGCTAGTCCATCCTCAGTCTCAAGCCATTCCTTGTCTTTAGATTCTAGGGCGACTTGTACAAGCTTGTCTCGCTGGTTTTTCTTTCTACGGATGAGATTAAGTAGATCATCTTCGGGGGCTGACGTCTGATCCGTTATCTGAGAAATGAAAAATTCTGGTTTTAGCAGCGTGACATTGGTATTGTCATTCTCCCCTTTCTCAAGGCCTGACATCCGTGACAGGGCATCAGCTTTTCCCATTGATTTCCCAGGCTTATGGAAGAGCTCGATATGGTACTCCGCGATTTCAACTACCCATCTGGCTTGTCGTCGGTTCAACTTCTGAGGTTTCCGGAAATACTGGAGATTTTGGTGATCTGTAAAGATTTCAACAGGTTCTTTCGCGCCCAGTAAGTACTGTCTCCAGTCCGAGAGGGAGTCCATGATGGCCATCATTTCCTTGTCGTAGATTTCATAGTTCCGTTCAACCTCATTGAGTGACCTGGACCTGAAAGCTACTGGTCTCCACTTTCCGTCGATGTTCTGTGACAAGACTGCACCATTAGCATAGTCAGAGGAATCGGCTTCAACTCGGAACTTTCCAGTTTCTCTTGGAATAATGAGAGTGACGTCTTCAATGATCCGGTCTTTCAACCGATCAAACACATCCTGTTCAAGAGATGTCCATTCCCAAGTCGTATTCCCTGTGAGCCGTGTTAGGGGTTTGGCAATTTTACTGAAATCTCAGATGAACCGGCGGAAGAAGTTGCAAAACCCTAAAAACGATTGTAGTTCACATTTTTTCTCTGGTGGCTGCCAGGTTCGAACTGCTTCAACCTTTTTTGGGTCCATCCGGATTTGTCCATTGCCTACAATGATTCCGAGATATTCGACCTCTCTAGCCTCAAAGGTACATTTTTCGGGTTTCAAGTACAGCTTATTGGCTTTTAGGATATCAAGAACTTTTCTGACGATGACTCGGTGTCTCTCGATGTTGTCCGTGAAGATAAGGATATCATCTATATAAACAATGACGTGTCCTTGATCAATGAGTTCTCGAAGGATGTGATTCATGAAGGCTTGGAATGTGGCGGGTGAGTTTGTAAGTCCGAAGAACATGACTGTAGGCTCAAACAAGCCTCTGTTTGTCCGGAACACTGCCTTCCATTTGTCTCCTTCTTTGATCCGGATGTTATTGAATCCCCATCGGACATCCATCTTGGTGAAGATTTTAGAATTCTTCAGCTTATCGATGAGTTCCTGAATCAATGGGAGTGGATATCGATTCTTGACAGTCATGTCATTTAGGTTTCGATAATCCTGTACGGGCCGTAGCGTTCCATCTTTCTTTTTGACAAAGAAGAAAGATGAAGCCATGGGTGAACGTGATGGTCGTATTCGTCCCAATCTAAGGTTTTCTTCCAGGAATTCGTCTAAAGCCCTCTGTTCTGGTGGACTGAGGGGATAAACTTTGCAATCAACTGGCTTAGAGCCTGGCGTTAATTCTATAGCATGATCCCATGGACATCTTTCTGGCATTTGGTCAAAATCCTTTTTACTAAATACATCAGCATACTTGGCAAGGTACAGAGTAGCGGCATTTGTAGTAGTGGTTTGTACTTTGATATGACCTTGGTCGGAGAGATACCCATTCCAGTCGAACCAGAAGATCCTTTCACCATCGACAAGGCTTTCTCTCTGTACCATCATCCTCAGGTGATTCATAGTGTGGCAAATACCCGCATTTGTCAGGACAACGTTCGAATGTTAATGTAGATTCCTTCCAATCAATACTGGGATTATGATAACGTAGCCAGTCTATGCCTAGGAAGATATCTGTCTTGCCTAAATTGGTAACTGCCATATCTATTCGTTCAGCATGATCACCTATCACCATTCGGACTTGTACGTAACCTTCTATGGAACCATTTTTGTTCAGAGTGCCATCAGCGTTATAGACCGGCATTTTGACTGGTAACTCCTTAACAGTGAGCTGGTGCTGTTCCACAAAATCCTTATTGATACAGGATCCTGTGGCTCCACTGTCTAGGAGGGCTTCCGTTTCAATCTGTACACCATTGTCGACATTCTCAATAGTCGTTTGCAACTTTAGCTCACGTCCTTGGGTACCTCGGATGAATCTCTTACGACTTTTGAGATTGGTAACTGCTTCTGTTGCGGTTGCATGGTTCAGATTTTGTATAGCCAATACCGTTTCTTCCGATGCTCCTCTGACACGACTTTCAGGCATCCAGGCTCTAAGGATTCCTATAGCCATGGGGAGTTTGTCCATTTGTAACTGCTGCGCCACCCATTCAGGTGTGTTTGGTTCATATCTCACAGGTTTTTTCTCAGTTCGGTTCGTCATTGTAGATAAGTTATTTTCATTGGGTGTACCAGTACTACCGAATTCAAAACTAAATTGACTGTCTACATATGACGATGACGAAAGGTCCGATACTGATTCTGAGATTGGCCCCGGCAGACCTGCGTCTACTGCTGGGGCAGGACAAAACCCAACTCCTTGGCCATAGCCTCCTGATCCTCCTGTGTCATCCGGCTCCACATGCCTCTGACAAACTGCGGTTTCGGCGCTTTTTCTGGACAGAACTTTGCAATGTGGCCTTGCTTGCCACAATGGAAGCATTCTCTGTTGCGACGCGCAGCGTCAATGTCCATTGGTCTGCCTGCGCCTTTGAAAGTGGTTCCGGTACCGTCTTTCCTATCCTGGGTGGGTACCGCAGGGGTTGGAGCCTTAGTTACTGGAGCCTGCGTCGTCTGTGGTTGCCATTTCTGGTTACTAGGTCCCTGCCCAGCATTCCGCTGGTATCTGTTTGACCAGTTACGTCGCATTTCTTCATGACGCCACCACATGTCATCGATGCTGATAATCTTCTGTTTGAGCTCATCAAACTTCTTGATTCGCTCATTACTGGTACTGTATACTTGATCAATCAGCTTAGGCTTTACATTCATTTTGATCAGTCTGATGACATAGGGTGCATCCTTGACGTATCCGGCATCTCGCATGATAACTTCAAACTCCTTGAAGAAATCCTCTGCCCTCTCACTGGGGCCTTGACGGAGATGTTCTAGCTTCTCCTGGGCATTCTCTGTGAGTCCTTTGTCTAGGAAGGAGGCATTCAATGCATCCTTGAATCCCTTCGATGTGACTCGCCATTCTTCCTCGTCGTCATTGAAATTATCATCCGTATAATTCTGGACCCAGCTACTGACTTTGGGACCTCGCATATACGAGACCGCAATGTCAATTCTTTCACTGTCTGTAACAATCCTGTTTCTTGGATCGCGAATGTAGGCAAAGAGGGTACGGCGCCACTCTTTGAACTGAGCCTTGTCACCATCAAAGATGCTAGGCTCTCTGAGCAATGACTTGCCATGGACATTGGAGGTAGTGGTGGGAGCGGGAGTAGGGTCAGACATGCTGTAGCCGGGTGGTATGTAAGCGGGGATGAATGAGGTGATGTTTCGTTCAATTGAAGATGAAGTGGATAGAGCAGATGAATCGGGGGTCCCGTAATGATCAGTTTGTACCGAAAGTCTAGGTCGTCCTAGTCTTGAGGTAAAATCTGTTGTAGGAAAGACGAGTTACTAATGCAACTCGGTGGTGATGATGGGAAAATGTATGATTGGATTCGTAGAAGTCGGGAATAATGTGGGGAAGATTTCGAAAAAGAGTACGATGATGTGGGAAGCAGCCTTCCACTCTCGATTGATGAACAGATGCACCCTCCCTGTCTAGGAATGGAGCTCATTGTGCACGCGAAGACCCCTCTCCGAAGATTAGTGATCAGTTGATGCTTTCGTCTGCCAGTACGGTGTCGGACTCAATGTTACACCTTTGTACTATAGGCAACACTGCTCGAAGAGAGAGTAGAAGTCTGTGAAGGGTTGGTAAAAATGTGAGCGGGGATAACTGTGATAGGGATATGATCGCGTAGCGTGTGACAGGTGGTAAGAATAGCTTTGATCTTCTGTCAGCGACTGGTTCTAGTAACGGATGCCACCAGGCGTCACACTTCAGGGAAAGCTTAGAGAGCAGAGCGATGGAGGAGACAAGCAAAGATTCTGGCTAAACCAGGTAGAATAGACAAGATCAAAGCTAAGGAAATACAGCAAGTAACTACAGCTTATATACGGGTAAACAACCCTCCGCCCTAGTAATGCCCAATACCCTGGGTTAGTGGTAAACATGAGTAGTGCATAAGTAAAGCAATGTGTAAGTAATGAAAGCTCGATCGTCATGCTGTATGTGTGTTGTGAGACTGCTGTTTTAA